>WYDI02033194.1:12367-30112 GCA_009867235.2 Psittacus erithacus | reverse complement strand
CCCATCCCTCCGGGAGCCGAGGGAGGAGGTGGGGGGGCAGTGAGTGGGCTGTGTGGCAGGCCTAAACCACGACAGCCTCTTAAGTAATTTGGGGAGCTATTTATGCTCACCATTCTCCTCACATAAGAAAACAGCAAGAGTAGAAGGATGTCAGAGAAAGGCCTTGCACAACAGTGTGCAGAGAGCTGACAGCACTCCTGGAGACTCAGACCTGGCAACTCACATCTCTGCCTAGAACACAAGATAGAACTAAACCAGAGCATGCCAAGAGCATCAAGATATCCTGTTTGGAGGGGTCAGGAAGGGGTTGGGACTGAGCAGGGCACAGGCAGGGCACAGCTAGGGGCTCAGCTAGGGCACTGAATATGGACATGGATCTAGTCTGAAACCCCTCCAAGAAGCAGCCAGGGCTCCTAAATTGTCTCTGATGTCTCAGCTTGAGTAACTAACCAATGCAGTTATGCCAGTTCATCTTCCATGGACCCCACTCAGCCAGGTAACTTTGCTTGTGCACATCATTTTATTCTTCCATCCTTGGAGCTGCTCTGCTTTTCAGACACGGCTAGAAGGCAGAAAAAAGAAATTTTCTCCTGTCAACGTGAATTAGATTTTGTTATTTTAGTTGTATGTGATTCCTGCTTCCTGGCTAATAACCATGAGGCCAAACACCACAATTCTTTCCTAGAGCAGGAAGCTGGAAACGAAAGGTGGCTGAGAGCTGGAGCAGAGGCAGCAAGTGAAAACTCAGGTGGCTGTTTTCACTACTCATGTACAGAGCAGTGATGATGGGTGACATCTAAACACCAGGCCCAGGGGAAAAAGGAAGCTCAAAAAGGGCATTTAGAAATCCCATTAAGGCAGTCCAAGGCATCTTTAAAAGACACTCAGAAGACAAGACAAGCAGCAGCTGCCAGAGGTCAAGGGATAGTCTCTGTAGCCTGGGATGCAAAAAGGCTCTTTTAAGGGTACTGAGAGGCTGGCATGACCTCTGAATATGCACTCTGCCCACATCCCACTCTGCCACCAGGCACAAACCCACATCAGAGCCACAACTGCAGCGTGGTGGAGGTGCACAAAATGTGCACTGCAGTGAGACAAAGCCAGCACCAGCTGAAGACTCTGTTGTATGTCAGGGCTGGATTCATAGGCCCAATGGATAACAGAGCTCTGGATGGCAAAGAAAACAGATAGAGAGGTCACCCTGCTGAGAACAAGGTATTTCTGGGTATCAGAGCCTGAAGTAGCACAGAATCATCCTGGCAGCAGTGGGACAGGCCAGAACACCCCTGCCCACCAGGAGAAAGGAGCCAGAGCAAGGGCTGACATGATAAAGAGGAAGCTACTTGGATTTAACTTCTCCCTGTGAAGGGAAAAGATGCCCTGTACACAGCCAAAGCTGCCAGAACCACATAGACAGTTGCCCCAGGGCACAGTTTTATTCTCTTATACTAAAAAGTAGAACAGGCTGCTTGTAGGTTGTCACCCCCTGGTCTTCCTCCAACTCCAGCCACTGTTCCTGTACACTTCAGCCCTCTGTTTCAGCTATGTTAGCCCTACACACCAAATGTATCATCACCAAGGCTGTTCCTTTCACCCACCAAATGCTATACTTTCTCACCCTTCAAGAAGCTCTACTGGACAAATCCTGCCTCTTGGACACCCCCCCACCTCCAGGTCTTCATGGGAAGGACCATCTCATCCACAAGTCAGCAACGCTGCTGCTCCACTTCATTGCAAGCCCCCTCACAGATGTTGCTCTAGACCCTCTGCCCAAACCTGCAGTTGCACTGTCTTCCTAACAAGCTCTCTCGTTCATTTTGTTTCATCTCCATTCAAGCTGGAGCCTTTCCATCTCCCTCTCCTGGCTTGATTTGCCTCTCCCTTTCCAGCTCTTATATGTTTACAGCATCTTCCTGACACCATCAACTTCACATTGGCCTCTCTCACAGGTGGCCTCTGCTCCAGGAGTTATTGTAACCTCCCCTTTCAGATTCCTGTAATAGTCCTTGTCCAAACAACCTCATCTTGAAACCATGATATCCCTCTCCAACAGACATCACTTCCACTGCTCTCTGTAGGCCCTCATTTTTCCATGTAAAACTGTCATTCCATGAAAATGTCAGCTTCATGTTCAGTACCCATCAACAAACAGATCAAGTGGATGAATCATTTGGAAAGGAAAATAAAAGAACAGAAACATCTCTGATTCATCCACACCTTGGATACCGCATGCACTCATGATCCCTTCATCTCCAAAGGGGTTTCAGAACTGAAATGAATTCTGCAAAGAGCTCAGCAGATGGTCAGAGCCACAGAAAGGAAAGAAAAGCGCAATTACTGCAGCACAGAGCAGTGGGCTCAGGCTCATTAGAGTGCAAGGGAAAAGGCTTGGGGGGAGAAAGTAGGGTGTGAAGTCGAGATGGTCTGAAGGGGCACTGCTTTTCACCTCCTCTTCCAAAACAAGAGCTCAAGGCTGATAAAGCAAGAAGGAGGTTGACCAGCCCCACGCAGCAAACCCCCTCCAAGAGAGGGACACCATCTTCCCTCTCTGCTCTTGAAGCTGGTACAGGGGCTTTACTTCAAGTGTCTCAGGATCAGAGGACCAACAGATTCACCTCTACAATTCCCTTTATCCCATTACTCTCAGTCAAATATCTTCTCTTTTCTTCATACTAAGAGGAAAAAGGCCACCCTAATGTTCTCAGAAGTTAATTATACTAGTGCTGAAGGCCTTTCCTTTCCCATCTGTCATATCTCATTCATTATGAAGGAAGCAGCCCCCATCTTCTATCAGCTCACAGCACCAGGCCACCCACCAGATTTCCAAGGAAGTGCTGTCATGCTTTTCTTTATTCATGTTTCTAGAAGGGAAAAACATCCACAAAGCTTCTCACTTGTCTTCTTCAAAACCTTCTTTCACTCCGACTCCTACAGCACATTTGACAGCACAGCACTGAGATCAGTCAGAGGCACTCACTGCTCCTCTGTTCACCTCCACCAGTCTCACACTCAGTAGGGAGCTCTGGGACAAGCCTCCTCCTTGTACAGGTCCATACCACGAGGTTTTGTTTTGCAGCTCTCATGCTGGGGGTCTGCCACAGGTACTCCCACAGTTGCACCACTGGTTCAGCATCTCCCTCTTCTGTGCCATTTCTTCCTCTGAAGGACCATGGAAGGGACACTCAGGCTCCTCTCTATACAGGTCCCACTCTTCCTAGATGGGCTGAGCTGAAGTGTAAAGTTCCAGAGGTTTTGCCCCACTGCTCCAGAACTTCCCCATTCCAGCAAGCAGCAGCTTTCAGCCACGCAGGGGTGACTCACAGGACCTTCATCCCCAGGCAAGGAGATCCCACCCCCAAACCTGTTTCAGAATATGACTCTATTTGTACTCACCAATGCAAAGCACAGGCAAACACACCAGCAAAGCAACTCTGCACACACTCAGGGTCACTACTTCCCTGTCCTGCTCCAAGCTCTACAGCCACAACACAAGTCTCTGTTTGACTCCTATAGTCTCATTTTCCCTTCACCACTGGGCCAGGAGATCCAATGGTCTAGGCTGGCCCCAAGTCTTCTGTGTCAGTAGCAGAAGAGCCACACTGGGTGCACGCACTGTCCTTTCTGCACTTGGAAAAGACTGGAGGAGCTTTAGGAGGACCAGAAGCCCATAGGGTGGTAGGTTGGTGATAATCCTGCTTTGCAGCAGAACCTCTCCTAGCGCAGAAAAGGGCAAAGGTTTTGGAAAAGATTTTACACTCAGCTATAAGCACTCAGCTCCAGGAAAACCCGCTTGTCCTGGACAGGGGCCCAGAGAGGCAGAACAATCCCTGGCCTTGAAGATGCACAAAAGCTGACTGGATCACATTCAGACCACATGGACCTTGCTCTGAAGCTGCCTGTGCTTTGAGCAGGGACCTGGACTGAAGACTCCTTGAGCGGGAACCTCACTCGCACAGTTAACAGCAGGGTTCTTCTGAGCAGGCACGGAGCATAGCTCTCCTTGGCTCATGGGCATGATACCCACACTACAGAAGCATCTGGCTCCATCCCTAAGCTGGCTGCCCTTTAGATCCAGGAGAACAGTTCCCCTCTTGACAGCATTCCCAGGGGCTCACAGATCAGCCAAAAGGAGAGGGAAAAACAATCTGCAGGAAAATTGAGGTGCTGGAGTGAAATGCTGATTGGTTTGCATTTGAATGATAGTAAGAATGCACTTACATCAACGTTTGGCTCTAGAAAACCCCCTTCCAGGTTTGAAAGAAGTTCATAAGAGCCTTACAAAGCAGAGTTCTTGGCAGTGGGGTGGTGTCTGCAGGAGAAATACCAGTTCCCATTGATACTGAAAGGATGAGAAATATCCCTCCTCTACACACAGAGACACTTCTGGATTGAGGTCCTGTAAGGAGGAATTTTATACCCTCATCTGGAGACCATGGAAAATAAGGGATTTAGAAAGCTCCTTTATAACCCCCAACATCAGAGCAAGTAAATGTGCAGCATCTCAGATGTTTTGCTGAAGAGATGAAGTGCCATGACTTCGTCTCTTTAGTGAGACTCCAACTAATCCCCCTACACATACAAATCAAGCTTAAACACTTCCTGTGCTCTTAGCTGTAAGACCTTTACTTCCAAACAGACTGCTACTAAGACCTTCCACCAAATGGCTAAATGCAGTAATTGTGCTCAGCTTGGCCAAGACTTTCTTTGGCCTTTTCTCCCTCACTGCAAAGCTTAGCTCTACCTAAAAGTGCAGCATGTGGAGAGCAAGGACTAAGCTACAGGGATGTGGGTGGAAGAATGATGGGGTTTGTTGCTTGCAAGTGTTTTCAGGACCTCTTCTGAACTGAGAGCACTTGGACTTGCCCGGACCCTCAGACTGTGCAGCAGTGTGGTGGAGGAGAGTTCTGCCAGCAGGAAACTCAATCCTGAAGTCCTTGTTCGGGGTTATGTGTTTCAGGACTGGCATGAAACTAGGGAGGAGCAGCCAGAGCCACAAGAGGAAACATCAGAGAGTTCTCTTGGAATAATCCCTTCCATGGAGAGGGGTTCGAGCAGCTCTTCCAGATTATACCTTCCAAATCCCCAGGATCACTAAGAAAGAGGCTGAGTTGTTATTTCCACAGCCTGACTCTGGAAACTGTACCCACTAACACATGCACAGAGATGGGCTCAGCACTGGACATGGCCCTGTTTGCACATATGTGATCAAGAGTGTGCCTGCATCCAGAGAATCCCCACACACAGTAGCTGGCTAGTAAATAATCACTGAATCCAACAACACTGCCTGCATTCTGTGCTCCTGAAGCAGCCCACTTATGTGCTGTTAGACCCTGTGTGATGATTATAGAAGATAAACAGCATTATTCTGGGGCCTGATTACCTCTGCTTTTTCATTCTGTCACTGCTGTGTGAAACCATCTCAGTGTTATCAGTTCTATGAGCAGAAGCAGTGTGAAGATACAGACTCCTCTGAAAGGAAAGGCCAAACCTGCAGGGAAGCGGAAGAGCTGAGGCACAGAGCAAGCTGTGGCAGGCTCCTGCCTCCTGAAATGTGAAGTCTTCAAGATGCATCTGAACACTCCGCAAACCCCAAGGTCAGAGAGTGCTGGGAAGTGGGTTTCATTATTCAGCTGTAAGCCACACAGACAGGAAAGCAGCCATGAGGAACCAGCTTACCTGAGTTCTGCTCAAGGCAGTGCTATCCTGCAGCTACCACAGAGCTCAGGATTTTAGGAACCTGAATAAAGTCAAGTCTTCTAAAGCATCAAAATGGCACATCAGGCCTGTCAGTACCATGTGTGCAGCTGGGGAAACCCCTTCCCACACCAGCCAGCAGTCGACTGCCTTCAGATTAGGACCTGAAGATGCCTCAGGTTGGATGCCAGAGCACAGACCTCTAGCTTCTGTTTCAACACACTTACTAATACGTCATCCCAAAGACTGCAGACACCTCCCAGCCATGTGAATAAACAGACAACACTAACCCCTAGGGAGAGAATGCCATTTTCCCTCACAGAAGATGGGATAAGGCCACTGAAGCTCTCCGCCTTCAGCCAGTCTTTCCCTTTACTTTGGCCAGAGTAAGGTCTTTTCTTCCTTCCTCCCTTCCTGCTATCTCCAATCAAGTATTCACTTCCACCATAACCATTCCCTCTTCCCTTTCCTGCCTGCTCACTGCCTGTCTTCTCCCTACGATGCTCAGGTCTCTCCCATTATGGATCTCCTTGCACAATCCCAGTATTGTGTGCTATGCTGGTTTGGAGAATGGGAGAAGCAATCCAACTTCACAAACCCAAGACTCTCATGCTGGACTCCCACTGGCACCATTTAAAATGAGAGACAGAACTGGGAATGCCTGGACAGCCTGCACAGTTTTTCTGCCAGTTCAGGATGCAGGGGGAGAAGGCTGAGAGGCAGAAGGAACAGCGGGTTGGCAAAGCTGAGGCTCACAAGCAGCCCTGCTTCCCTCCACACTAACCCCATCATGACCCAGCTCCTCAGAGACAGCCACTGCCTGGGACAGAGCAACCTGGAAAACAACCAGTTCTTTAAGCTTTATTATTGAATAAATAAATCACTCCAGCTATCACGAGGCCCTGAAGCCAAAGTGGCCAAGCAAAGGATAGGAGAAGCCAGAAAAATTTCAGTGAGAACAGGTAACAAGAGACATGTTTACCACAGAAGAGAGACAAGGCTTCTAATCCAAGCAGGCTGCGGTACCACAGACATTCCCCATGGCCTGGTATGGCTCTCCAGAGCTATTTGCACGTACAGGCAGGGAGACGCCGATCCCTGGCTGGGGAACAATCGACTTTTCTTCTCTCCAGACCAGCAAAGCCAAGATTTTCGTAAACATACAACCCCAAAAAATGTGCCTGCGGATTGGGTAGAGCAGAGCTGCTGCTCTCCTGCCAAGCAACAAAGCCCTTCTCCTGAGAGTGGTTTCATGGTGAGGTTTCTGTGGGGAGGAAGTGCTTCTAGTGGTCAAGGCAGAGAACAGGGGGTCGGGAGACCTGGATCCCATCCCTGGCTGTAGGAATCAGAAAGCTCTGACTGTAGCAAGCACACGCACCCCTGCAGGAGTCCCCACCCCTCTTCTTGTTGAGGCACAAACTGCTGCTCTGAAGAACAGCACAGAGGCACAGATTTGTCCCCACCTGACAACACCTCCTGACCTTGCAGGGCTACTGCAGCATTCATGTGATTGATGCCTGAGAGGCTGTCAGAGCGCTTTGGATGAGAATCACTCTGGAAGGTATTGGAAGATGTGCACATAATGAGAGCAGCACGTGAGAGAGAGACATGCAGCTCACACAGACTCTGCTCCCCTCCGTGCTTGCAAACCTTCACCCAGGCTTGCTGGTTCTGCTGCTCATGCTTTTAAATATTGACAGGGTGGGTTAGGAAACCACGTGTTTTAAAGCAGAGTAGCCAACACTGCAGCTTAACAGATGCTCTTACAAACACCCAGCCCACTGCTCTGGTTGCCCAGACTCAGCCTCAAGTCTCTGCATTTTGCTCACAAAATCAGGCCAATGTGAAGCAAGACTGAGAGCCCATAGCAAATACTGAAGACAAGCTGAAAGCCTGTGGCAGATACAACCCAGCCCTACTCACTGCTGGTGGGCTGGCATCAGTGACTTCCCAGGCCCTTTGCATTGTTCTCTCTTGGTTTCATCCCAGACACCATTAACATGCTGTTTACCCCCCTCTTCCAGCTCATTAATGAAGACACTAAAGAAGACTGGATCTCGCCCTGATGCCTGTGGCATATCACCAGATAAACACCTTGAAATGTTCCTATCAACCTCTTAGGTAGGAAGGACTGTTGTCTTGGGGTGTGTTAGAGAAGATGACTTCACCTGCCACACTGTACGGGCCCCATGGGGAGAACCAACCAACTGTACCAACAGGTTTCAAAGAACTAAAGAGAAGAAAAAGGAATGTCACATTGCCATGGCTGGCTCTGTGTTTAAAGCTGGGTTTGCCTGTTTGCAATGTTTTATCCAACTTTTGGGTTTACTTCCTGTCTTAAATTGATCTGGATGCTGTTAGTGCTCCTAAACCTTCTCTGACCTTGTTGGCTGCATGTCAGAAGTTGGTGGCATGAGTCAATCACAGCGGACCAGTTTAAAATATTGTAAGATACTCCCCTAAAGTGGAGGGAATAAAAGTCACTCAACTGTGTGTCACAGGCTCTGTAGTGAACCTCAGGTAGTGGGAAGGTAATGAGATGGACACCTACATGAGGTAGAGTCTACCAACTAGTTTAAAAGGTATTAGGAGCATAACAAACATACCAGTGAAACTGCAAAACAAACCTTCTCACTCTACTCCAGGTATACAAGCTACCCTTTGTATCAGGTATCAAAGGGGCTTATGCTCTGACAACCAGTCAAGTTACCACACGGATGGCTAATGTATATCCATCACAAGGTTTTGGAACACAAGCCAAGATGAGTGACAAGTGGTCCTACATGGTGTATCAGCAGAAATGGAAGAGGCAGCTTGAGGGGTGAAATGCCCGAGTCCTGTAGAACTCAGGTTTATGCCTTGTATACCTACCAGAGCCTGCAGCAGGGCTGCAAGGGATAGACAAGCACAGAAAGAACCAGACAGAGGTTGCAGTGGGTTGGAAGAGCTGGTGTGGGTGGTATCTATACTCACCCTGAGGGTGATGTCTGATCTCATGACCACTGTTTTCCTCAAAGCAGGCAATAGAACACAAAGACTCTGGATTTCACTCTAGTTTTACAGTTGGGAGATAGCAGCTCAGCTCCAGACTCTTCAGGATACACTGAACAGGAAAACATTACATCTCCTGCAAATGAAAAGAGATCAGAGGGGCTTAGCACAAGGCAGAATTTGTGTCCGTAATTGATCAGTCACTAAAGGGACACACAGATATTTATTACTGACAATGAATTGTGCCAGCAAGGCAGGCGCCTGCAATTACTCCTGTTACATATTATCTTTCATTAACTGTAAAATATATAATTAATACGTGCCCCCTCATTCTTGTTAAGTTTCACTGCAAAGACCTTATTACTGGAATAAATCTTTCCAGCAGAGCACATCGACAGAACAGGGGAAGGTGCACGCTCTGTGTGTGTGAGGATTTCCTTATGAGAACTGGAATTATTAGGGAGAAGTAATCACCTCTCTTCATGGCTAAGACTGTGGAGACACCCCATCTGAGACCAGTTGTTTAAGCTCATGCCTCTTGGAAGCAGGCCAGAAGAATCTGCCTTGGCTGGCAAAGTTGACTTGCTCTGAAGGCAGTCAGGCAGACACAAACTCTTCTCTCACTAGCAAGTCTGGAGAAACAAAAATGAATCTCATTTCTGGATTCACAGGCTGTTAAAGAAGTCTCCTGGCCATAAAGCTGCTCAGAAAGACCTCGGTGCTTAGGCTGATTCTTTTATAAGCCCCGTGTTCATCCAGCTCACAATACTGTGTTAGGGCTGCATGACTGTGATTTGCTTGCCAAATACATCAGACCTGGTTAGATTTGGAGATGTTTGAGGGAGGCTGTTAAACCATCCCAACAAGAACTGCTGCAAAAATGTTGCTGAAATTTGTCTCCAAGCAGAAAATTCCCCTTCCGTTGTCTCCACTTGTGATCTTTCCCACAAGTTAGCTGAGTGCCAGTTCAACCAGGGGTAATTAAAATGTTTCCACAGGCTGTTCTGGACAACACTTTTTGCCTCCCTGCAGGCTACAAATGCTCCTGGTTTGCCCTGGGCTGGTGTTCATTCCTGCCTGGGTTGGCATGGGCAGCAATGCTTGCCTGCTCCATCATCCTCCCCGCCTGGGGAAGAGGCAGAAGGATCAAGAGACCAATGGCAGAAGGAAGGAGTGAACAAGCACACACTGCATAGGCAGCAATACAACTTCTGGGTGTAGAGAAGACCTAAAGAAGCCCCCAGGAGAAAAGGACTGTAATGGATTTGAATGAAACCATCTGATTTCACTGCTCATCTCCCTCCTATTGCTTTCCTCTCTCCTGGAGGACACATCTACAGACCCGTGCTGTGGCTTGCCTGAAGCCATCTCATTCCTAGCTGGATAGCAGCACAGGTGGTGGGCTAGGAGGATTAGAAAGGCTTGGAGTTTCCCATGGAAAGGGAGAGAGCAGCTTTGAATAACCTTTACCATAAGAGCCTTGTGGGAGATACCCAAATAAATACCAGGCTGCTGACTTAAAGGGAGAAAGCCAAGCAGTGGAGGAGACAGCATAGAAAAAGAAATACAAGGAAGGGCCTGTAGGGACAGGACAAGGGAAATGGCTTTAACCTGCCAGAGGGCAGACTGATATGAGCTCTTAGGCAGAAGCTCTTCCCTGTGAGTTCTTCCCTTATTTTGTGGCCATCCACTACCAGTCTTGTCACCCATTTTGCAGTTGTTGGTGAGAGAAGTGCCCAACTCCTGACTCAGAGCAGGACCTGTCACAAAAAAACTACACTCAAGAGCCTGGTACTGCCCTAAATGTAAAGGGGTCCATTATCCACATAGTTGTAACTCCCACTGAACAATTTTAAACCAGCCAACCAATCTGATGACACAAAAACTTTGGAGTCAGCAAATTACCCAGTTAAATCATGCATACAGAAATGTTAATTCAACAGCAACTGAAACCTCACATTTTGCACTGATACCAAGAAGAAAAGAGGGGCTGAGCACACTGTCTTTGCAGAAAAAAATCAGAAGAGTATTTTAGCTCTCACCTACCATGTACCCAACATGCAGTTACAGGAATAGTATGGGCTCAGAGTGAGTTTAGGAGTGAATTTGGAATGGAAGCTCTGAAGTTGTATTACACAACTACTTGCCCGGTTTTGTGCAAAGAAAAAGGCTCCTCTATCAGCCCACTTCCCCAGCGAGCCCCTCTGCATCAACTGCCTATACAAAAGTGGAATTTAACTTCCCTGTACGAAAGGGTAATGATTCTTTGCATGTGAGGTCCTACCCCTCAGCCATGTGTGCACAGGCACTGCCGATACCAGGCGCTACTCCATCCCTCAGGATACCCACGGGGTCAGAGCAGGAACGTAAGAAAGCGATGATGGAGGAGTTCAGCAACTTCACTTTCTGGCTCCTGGGCCACAGAAGGGGGAGGGAGCAGGGATGCAAAGCATCTGGCTTCCCTGTGCCTCTAACAGCCTGGCGGGAAGGCTGCTGTCAATTCCGCCTTCTGCCTTGTTGGAAGAAAGTAGAAGTGACAAGAGGCCCTGCAGGCAGGCAGCCAGGAATCAGGAATTCAATTGAGCCTCATCCTGAAACTGGACTTCTTTTGGGAGACCCTTTCCCTCAAATTGTTCTGACTTAAAAAAAAAAGGAAGAAAGGATATTCCTCGTGGTTCAGGGTCAATCCATCTGCTCTCCTGGCTCAACTTACCTCTGAGAAAGCACAATTTGCACATTAGGGTTCCTGTTTTCTGGATTGCTCTACAACCAGCCTCCCCCAAAATAAATACATAGCCACATCAATATGCACACACGTGTGCGCAGCTACAAACATTAGTTTCTATAGACATAAGCATTGCCACAGACAGATAAATACCCCGATGTGTTTCTTTGCTGTGTAATAAGCAGGGGAGAGGCGACACTGCAGCTGAATTTACCCCACACTGGCAGATTAGGAAACAGAGTGTGGGACATACGGTCTATCTCCAGGGCTTAGACCAACTGGTTATTGGCTGCTGCTCTTGTTCCTCTAACAAGCCCCCGGATCTATCACTGGGGCTGCAGAGAAATGCAGCTGAATGAGCCTTTCCCCGTCAGCAGCAATCTGTCACCCCGTATATCTTACCCTGCCTCTCACAGCACAAAAGCTCCTGAGCTGCAAGTCAGCATCAGAAGAAAGGTCATTCTGCAGGTAAGCTGAGGGGTGGGTTTCTTCCTTTTTGGGAATGTGCAGCCAGCTTGAGGCACCGTCTGGATGCTGCAGCGTGAATTTCAACTTCACATATGCCTATAATTTAAAATGAGAGAGCATTTCCATTACAAACCCCATTTTTCCCCATGGATTTATACCATAGCTATTTGGCTTCGCTTCGGGGTGGACCTTCACTGAATATATTCACAGGCAGGGAGAGCCTATATTTTCTTGTACAACATTTAAATCCAGCTCAGCCTCTTTTGGTTTTAAGATGGTGAAGAAAATTACGTATGCACATAAACACTCAGGAGCACATACAAAAAGCTTACACAAACATATGCCCGCAGAGAGCTCTGTTCCCAAAAAAGACAAGCCGATGCAAATAAGCTCCATTTTAGAAGTGAATTCATTTGACTGACTTTATTATTCTAAATTATTAACAAGTTCCAGCAACCTTAGAATGCAATAACCACGCTCAGGCTTTCATCTGGGTTAACTGGAAACAGATAACTTACACTGATAGAAATGCTATCAGCACAAATCTGCCGCAGCGAGCTTGGAGGCAGAAACCCAGCACACAAGGAGCCCCTCTCTGCGTTAACAACCCCTGTACTGGAATATTCCAGCACAATGAATCACGCTCCAGTGCCAGAATCCCCCTGTTTTCAGGAAGGCCAAGTGAAACCTGACCTCCACACACTCAAATCCATTTATGACTTGGTCTGCCTCAGTAAGCCCAGTTTTGGTGGGGTTTTTAACTCTTTATTAATTCTACTTTGATGCAGCCCAATAAGGAGGACTGAGAGAAGTGATTTCTGCCAGCTAGTGCCTCTGGTTCCAGGAAAGCTTCCATGGCATACAGGAAGAGAGGTTAAGCACCTGGCATGTAACATACAGGTCACCCAGTTATCTCATACTTACCAGTTTCATTCAAACCATCTCCGTGACTAAGACTAGGAACGAGCTCCTGTTTCTCCCACTCACAAGCAGTAATAGGTAGGATTCTCTTTAAGTACCACATAGAAAAGTCGGGAAATGTGAGAAGGATTTTCCCAGTCTTGAGAGGAAAAAGTTGCCAAGTGGCCACTGATACGAGACAAGCATTTCCCCACTGCTGATGGCACAGAAAGCAATCTTGTGGCCTCAGAGCAGGCACAAGAACCAGCAGGACTTGAGCGCCTGGAAATTATAAGATGCCTCTATTCACATCTGCTGCACAGTAAGTGCAAACTGCTCCAGTGCCACAAATGTAGGTTAGGCAGCTAAGAACCACAGAATCATAGAATTCTTTGGGTTATAAGGGACCTTAAAGATCATCTAGTTATCTTGGATGTATCCTACCAGCTCAAGACACTGCTGATGTCCCACCATACACTGTATTCCCTCTTCCATCCTTGATTTCACACCCAGACCTCTCCCTCTAGGCTAGGAAAACACTGACTACAAACATCATTCAGGGAAGATGTTCAGCAAAACCCACAGTGCTCAATGGCTCTGAAGCGCAACACAATAGTTTTCCTGCTTCTCTCTAAGAGGACAGCAGTACAGGGACTGTAAAACTGAACTCAACTTAGGCCCAAAGCTTTTTAAAGTTCCTGTTGCATTTTCCATCTAAATCCAGCAAATCCCCTCACTAAGCAACAGCCCAGGTAGCCACACTGAACCACTGACTACAGGAGCAGTGTGCAGGTATCAGAGAAGGCATGCACAGTGGGACAGCAGCTGAAAGCAGAGCAGTGGCCTTCCAGGGAGGGAATTCCAGCTGACAGCAGTGCCCTGTGCAGAAGGCATCTGGGAGCTGCTGCATTCCCATTCATCTGAAGCTTCCTGCACTTCCGAAGCACTGATAGAGTTCCAATCCTCACCAGCTGGAGGTCGAGGCAGCAGACTCCCTCTGGAGAAGGAGCAGGAGCTGCTTCCTGGGGAGGAAGATTAGCAGTGGTTTCGAGAGGTTGCAGCCACTGCTGCACATTGCGAGTGACAGAGCAGAGAGGGGCATCAGGTACCTCCCTCGGGTACCTCCTGTGCCAGCAGGAGTATCATGTGGTGAAAATGCAGCTTGTCACTCACCAAAGGAAAAGAATGTAAAAGGAAACCTAAACCCACCTGGATCTGCTGCTCTGCTCAGGCAAGAGGTCCACAGCTCAGTCTGCCTCTGCAAGGCTTTCAGGGAGCCCTGGCTGCAAGAAGGGCTTAGCAGGGGGCAAGGCACATTTCAGAGCACAGCACCTCACTTCAGCTGCTTCTTTCATAAAAACAAGAGCTGAAAAGCCTCTTGCCTCCTCACAGAGAACCCTGCATAGAACCAAAGAGAGCAGGATTTCCTCCCCCATCCATTCCACATGAGCTCTGTGAGTAGATGGTTACACACAGGGATGATGGACAGGCGGATGGAGAGCTGTAAGTGTGGCAGACAGGTTGGAGCACAGGCAGGCAGCCTGCTGAGGGCTGTAGGTTTGAATCAGGGAGTGCTAGGGGTAGTGCCACAGCCCTGGGTGACACATGATGAACACCAGAGTCTGCACTGCCTCCCATCTCACAACAGCGAAGGCCCAGCCTGTGACCCCCCCAGCACGTGCCTTGCTCAGTGTCCACCAGAGCTCCCATACGGCCATTGCCGAGTGATCTGGACCACTGGGGCCTGTCAGGACAAACACACCAGGCTTCCTGGCATTCCACTCAGGAGTTATAAAGCTGTCATTTGCTCAGGCTGTCTCTGAACCATGCCAGCTTTTCACCTGATTGTCATTTTTGGATGCTATTACTGAGAGGCATTTCTGGAGCTTCTGGACCTGCTGGGGAGAATGAGGCCAAATTCCCAACCTTTCTGCCTCCCACTTTTCCCCTTTTCTGGAAACTTCTCCCATGCTAAGTATAGTTCCTAACAGGTGCAGAACCAGAGGGGACTGTCAGGGATGCAGCTGTCCCCACAGAGGCCTGGATCCACCTCCATCTGTCTCACTGGAGTTAGCCATTCTGTCAAGCTGGGCTTTTCAGACACGGGATGGGGGAGCATCAGAGACACAGGCAGGGAGGAGATACATGTACACAGATAGAGGGAGGATGGTTATTCAGGGGAATGCCACAAACATAGCCTCTGACATCAAGCTAATGCATCCTTTGAGGCTTTAAAGAGCCCTTGCTACACGCAGGCAGGCTGCCAGCTAACTCATCTCTCTCCCTTGCCATGCTAACAGCCTGATGCCAAGGTCAGGCTTTAAATGAAAGCTGACTGCTTTGTAATCCCCTGTGCCTCATTTGGGGATGCCACAAGACTGGGAAGAATCAGTGTAAAAGACATTTGAATGGGACAGCTTCAGTGTGAAGACTGAAGCAGTTCCCTTGCCCAGGCAGCTGCAGCCCTGGCTCTCACTCTGCCAGCCCCACACCAGAGCTGTTCCAGCCTCGGAAAACACAGAGCCATGGATAACAGAGATCCCTCTAACACACCTGAGTGTGGATGTGTACCAAGCAGTGGCAGATCACTGACCTCTGGATGCATGATGGTGTCCTAACACAGAGCAGCATGGTCAGGGTAACCCTCCCAGACACCAAGATGTCTCGTCACTGTAGGGGATATAGAAATCAGAGAAAGAGAAGTAACTCTCTCACAGACTTGTGACCCCCTCACAAACTATAGGTGCTTCCTACCCCTAAAGTGTCCTGGTGTAATTTCAGGCTGATGTGACATGAGGGAATAAGCGCTTTGCAACATTTTACCGTCTCCTTGTTAATCAACCACATGTTGCAGCAAGAACAGCTGATCTGTTTGACAGATCTGGGGCCTGGGATGTGCTCTGTGTGAAGAAGCTGGTTTAACTTAATAGGAGAGTGATGAAAACCATATGCAGGGAGCAGGATGGCACCTTGACATCACCACCACCATCACGGAGAGAACAAAGCGGGAGGTTTCTGCGTTCAGCCTGTGCCACCACAGAACATGCTCTATGCTGGGCTTCGGCCACAGGGTCCGAGGTCTGAACTCGGGGAACCCAAAGCCCAACTAAATGCCATGGGGCAGTGTCTCAAGCTGCAGAAAATGAGCCAGAACCAGCTCTAAAATGTCTGCCTGGGGCTCAGTGACATGGTGGGATGTTGGGGTGAGACAGACACGTATAAATCTTTGGCAGAAGGAAAATCCATTTCCCTTCTTTGCTTCCTTTGTCCCAGTGAAGCCACGCTGCTCCCAGCAGGCCCCTGCCCAGTCACACCTCCCAAAGGAACAACCACGAGCCCTGGGATCAGTGGTCCCAGCAGCTGCAGGGACCAGCTCTGAAGCCAGCCCAAACAAACTTGCACAGCCATTCCTTTCCTCCTAAGGGGCTCCTCAGCAGGGCCAGCGGTATCTGGGGCCTCCCTCTCACAACACACACGTTTCACCAAGGCACTACTCGGACACCAGCAGGAGTTCCATCGGCAGAGAGAAGAGGATCAGACCCCGATTTACAAACATCAGCCCTGATTACAGGGATGGCACCACATTAACCTTTTTCTTAACCTGCCTTAGCATCTTCTGTTTCAGCTTCTGTCCCCTCCTCCAGAGTTTCAGGCCTCTGTGTTATTACTTTACTCCTTTTACAACAACCCCTTTCACAAAGAAAAGCTGACTGAAGCTCTTTGGGTCTCCATAGACCATTCCATCACGTCAGTGCTGACAGGGCTGGGGCTGCCAGACTGAGTTATCACAGGTCCTGCCCTCCCCTGCTATTAATGCCTACTCACCAAGGGAGCACTGGTCAAGTCCAAGCACAGAAGGTCAACCCCAAGCTGCACAAGCCTCCCACAATTAGGGAAGAGGCATCAAAGGGAAAGAGAGGAAAACAAATATATCCCAGGCATTTCCCTTTGCCAGACTCCTCTGGAAAGTCACAGACCAGTTCAGACAGCCCTAGGGAGGGAATAAGTTACAGGGAGACCCAAACTTTTCATGACCAGCTCACTCTGCATCAAGAAGACTCCAGCCCTGTGTTGAGAAACACATCAGGCTCAGCATCTCACAACACCCGTGTCACACAACCTGGCAACAATTTCTGTCCCAGCTCAACCCCTTCCTGCCCAGTGGAGGGTCACACTCCTGTTCTGCTATCAGGACCTACGTGATTGTTCAAGCAACGCAGTGAAGTCGATTCAGAAGCAACACAGAAACAGTGAGCTTGGATTATCACTTTCCTCCTACTGAGCAGAGGCACATCTCATCACGTAAGTGATAGTAAAAATGTAGTAGGTGTTCTCACACATTTGCATCATTCACTCCAATTCAGGAACGCTGAGCTATGCAGGAAGGATGCTTCTGTGGGAGAAGCATTATGTGAATGCTGAATCAGTAGCTTTAGAGTGTGTCTGCACTCAGGAAAAGGGACACCTCTGACCAGCTCTGGTCAGTCCTTGGGATTTGTGCAGCTTTCAGGCCAAGGAAATAAGTGGCTAACACTTGTCAGTCCTTTCTCCATCACAGCCTCGTAGCCCAAAACCCAGAGTAAACCAAGATAGAAGCAACGCCCTGCAAAGCCACGGGCACTTGAGCAGCACAGCTGGAACATCTGCAGCATTACAAACCCAGGCCGGGAGAGACTGGATGGAGCAGCCCTGAGGAGAGGACTTGGGGGTGTTGGTCACTGAGGAGCAGCTCCCCATGACTTGGCTTCAGTGGGCGCTTGAGCCCAGAACCCCTCTGTGTGCTGGGCTGCACCCAAGACTGTGAGCAGTAGCTCAGGGAGGGGATCCTGCCCCTCTGCTGTGCTCTGGGGAGACCCCCCCTTCAGTTCTGATCCAGCTATGGGGCAACAGCACAAGAGGGATGTGGAGCTGCTGGAGCGAGTCCAGAGGAGGCCATGGAGATGCTGCGAGGGCTGGAGCAGCTCTGC
>WYDI02033194.1:0-12210 GCA_009867235.2 Psittacus erithacus | reverse complement strand
GGGCCTGTAGGGACAGGCCAAGGGAAATGGCTTTAACCTGCCAGAGGGGAGATTGAGATGAGCTCTTAGGCAGAAGCTCTTCCCTGTGAGGGTGGCTGCTGCGCTGGCACAGGGTGCCCAGAGAAGCTGTGGCTGCCCCATCCCTGGAAGAAGCAGATGATCCTTAAGGTCCCTTCCAACCCAAACCAATACAGATTCTATGCTGGAGGATTCTATGATAATGCATCTCCTGCCTGGCCAGACATGAGATTGAAAAAGAGGTTTTCTGCCCTTCCATGTCCTCTACCCAGCTGAAAAAGAGCTGAAAAACCCAAGACAGTAGAGAGGTAAAATTCTGTTTGTCTTTGCTTTCAACCTCAGGTTAAGTCTGCCTCAAGCTCCAGGCCTGGACTTACCTGGATTGATCACAAAGACTGGATGGTTCCTTCTGGTGCAGAGGTCTCTGGAGGTGGAAGGGCTGGCAGAGAGGCAGCACAGGAAACTAAAGTTTGGACATTTAAAGTAATGGACATTTGACAGGCATTTCTAAATAGATTTCTGAGCCAGAACTTCCTTTGAGTCACACCTGCACCTCTCTATAAAGCTCTGTGGCCCCTGCACCGTGCTCTGAGGACAGTTTGACCTGGAGTCTGAACAACAGGATTAAGCACTGGATCAGCAGAAAACTGACTGCAGATCCTCATTAGCACTTGCTATTGGAGAGTTACTGCTCCTACACAACACCTGTTTCCCTGAGCCACACTGTGCAGTGTCAAGGCCTTTGCTGGCTTCAATGGGCCAATTATCACAGGCTGTGTCACCTCCTCCCCATTCTGCATGCTAAGACCTGCTCCCTTGCCCTCATTCCCTGTCCTGTTTTGCCAGCAGGTAAACACACCTTTTCTGGTCCTTCATGGGTAGTCTTCTTTTCAACTACTTCCATGCTTAGGCTGATGGATACAGGCAGTGGAAAAGGCAGACTGTGGTCTGGGAATCTCACCCTAAAGATGCCTCCTTGGCAGTGTGTCTTCTAAGTTTTTACTTAGTGCAAATCTCATCAAAAGTCCTCATTAGAGGTGATGTTGTGTCAAGCTGTCCTCCCAAACATCGCAGTGGGCCACTGTCCTGGTCTCCAACCACTCCAGCCTCTGTCACATGCTTCCTGTTCAGCTCCCCAGGCTTCACTCAACAGCAAGAAGCTTGGCTGGGATGTCCAAGGAAAAGAAGATTGACAGGGCACTGCCAGACAAGAAAGTGTTTCCACTTCTACCTGAAGAGCCCAGGAAGGGGTAAGGACTGGCTGGGGTGGTGGGGAAGGGGCCAAACTCCTCTTCTGCTCTCCTAAGAGCAGTCTGCGGCAGGTCATCCAGGACCTATCCTGACCACTGTATCCAAGAACATCACTCCTTTCCAGGACATCAAAAGCCATGTAACAAACAGCATGAGAGAGTTTCACACCAGGATCAGATGTTTACATGCATAAGAACAGTATCCACAGTGACAGTAGCTCAAATGAAAATCAGCACAACAGCTCTGATTGTCCTGCTCCAGAGGATGAGCTGCTGGCTGGGGTCAGGGGAAGCTCCCCCCATAGGCTTGTACTGCACAATTACAGGCATTATGGGATTTTTATGCCTTCCTTTAAGGCATCTGGCCTTGGCTTCTGGTGGAGACAGGAGGCTGGGCTGGAAGCACTATTGGTCTGTTCAGCTCAAACAGGTTTTATGTCCTAATACAAAATTAATGGTAGTCTCAATGAGCTCCATGCAGCAAAGCTGCCTGCTCCGTGTGCTGCAACCAGCACAGCAACACTCCTGGATCAACCCAACCTTCACACCCTACCCAGGCTGTGTCCTCAAATACAGTCATCCCACACTCCCTGAGGATCAGCACATTGATGCTGCAGGCCTGAGCTCCTGTACTCAAGAGATGCCTCAGCCTCCTATGCTGGGGACACCAGAGCCACAAATCTCTCCAGCAGCAGCTGTAATGCAGATGGGCTGCTGGTACCTGTGTCCTCTTCAGCAGCCTCTCTCACTGACAGAAGAACTATGGAGGCATAAACAGCTGTCTCAAAAACTCTATTTCAGGATCCACATGGCAGTCCCTTCTGCTTGTATGGAACAACACCTCATCCATCAGTCAGACAGCCAGACAGAGCCACTGATCTTCACTTGAGGACTCCTTTTATCTACCAGCACTTAGATTAAGGCTCATGACCAGCCTGTGAGCTGGCCAGGACTTTTTTACCAAGCCAAGGGCACACTGTCCTGGCTCACACCCAGCACAGGGCTGGAGATGGGGTAAGTGCTTGCTCTGACCATGACTTTCACAGCAGGACTCCTTTGAAAGAACACTGTGCCCCCAGTGACTGGAGAGAGAGGCTTTGTTGAACTGATCAGTTTGGTATCTAAGTGGAAAGTGAGTTCTGCGGTTGCAGTGTGTGCAGGTGACGTGTGGCTTGGCCTAAGGGAGTCACTGGCACTGCTGGGAAGCCTGACCCAGAGTCCTCACTGTTTCCATTCCCATCTCTGTGCTCCTGTATCTCTGCTGTTGCCAGCCCGGTGCTGGAGATGGCAGGATTTGAACTGCTTTTGCAGAGGCATAAGAGGATCACTGCTGCCATGGGCTGAGGGATATAACCCCTCTTAAGCACCTGTGGCAAGGACTGGTTTTAGCAGCAGCTGTCTCCAGGCAGTGGAGCTCCAGAACCCTCTTCCCTTGGTCTTTGTGTCCAGCTGTAAAACTGCAACAAATTACAGCTTCCTCATCTTCCTCCTTCCACCACATCCTCTCAAACCCCTCTCTATCCCACTGAAGGCTGCCACAGAGCTGCTCTGCCTCCTCCATGCCATTGCCATTCCCAGTTGCCCCCCACTCTCTGCATGGTAATGCCCACAGCGCTTTCCTGCATCCCCTGCCCACCCAAGCCCACTAGCTGGCTGGGTGAGAGCCAGGCATCCCCAGGCTCCCAGCGCCTGGCCACACAGACTGGCTGCATTTGGTCCTCAGGCCTATGTTCTGACACCTCTACTCAGTGGTAAGATTGAGCTGGAGTCAGTCAAAGTGCACAAGAACAACTGGGGGAGAGCTGGGACTGACAAATGTGCTCACCATATACACTGAGTTCCCTTAAAGGATGGTACAAGCGCCCCATAAAGTGAATAACTGCATAGGACCACCTCATGGGGGGAGCTTTCACCCTGACCCTGGCAAACAGCTTATTTCACTAGGAAAAAAGACTAAACCACCAGAACCTGAGTCTGAAACCAAGAACGTCTTTTGGTGGTACTTAGTGGACCTAAGACCTTAGTGACAAACAGACCACACAGAACAATGAGGTGGAGAATAAGAGCCAAAGCCCTTATTCCCATCCTGTGACACTGCACACTACTGCAGCCCCTGGTTTGCTCCCCTCTAATCTGAGCTCCTCCTTCATGCCCTGGCTCTATCTACCATGGGAAATAATGTCCTTACTCATAGAGGGATGCTGACCAAATCTTAAAGCAGATGTAATAACACGGTCTCAGCTGACACTCTGATCAATGCTTTTCATGCAAAATTATGCTTTCTGTGACTAATAAATATTGATCTTTCTTGTTCCTCTGTAGCACTGCAATAAAGAGGGACTTAAAGATCTGCCAGCACTGAGCATCCTCCAGCACTTCCAGCCCCCAGCTTCCCTGCAGCCACCCAGCAGCACCCCTGGGCATTTGCCCTTACTGAGCAAATTCAACACTGATGCCAGAGCACCAGGCCAGATCACAAGGAGAGCACACCATCCCTGCGAACATCCACCTCCCTTCATTCTTCTGTCCTTTGAATGGTTACAGTGGTTCCTAGGGAGAAGTGGAAATTAAAAGGAATTGGAGAAACTGCTGAAGGGGGGGAGCAGGATCATGTACTGTGCGCATTTAGGATAACAAATAGGAGAAGCTGGGCCAAGCTCAGCAGGAACTGAAACATTTACAACTACTTGGCAATGGAATGGTGTAAGTGTTAATGGGCATTGTCAGACTCCTTCAACCTCCTTAAATCAAAGCTATGGAGCTCAATAGCAAGTGCCTGGTGACCAGCTTTGCTGGACACAAGGTGTCCATTCAGCCCTGCTGAAAGGCTGAGGGGTCAAGCACTGCTCTGCATTTTACACCTATTTGCCCCCCACAGCACCACACTTTGCTTTCTGGAGGCTGCTCAGCCAGGCAGGGACCTGCCGTGCCTTTGGTGACCTGTGTCTGTCTCACTGATGTTCAGGGTGCCCCAAGACTGGGACTCATGCTCCACTCCTCATCCTTCAGCACAGACCTTGCTTTCACCACCAGTTTTCATGTGCCCTTTCGCCACGCAGCTGAGTGCTGAGAAGGCATTTAAGACAAAAAGCTTACAAATTAAACACTGCCTCTGGACTACAGAGCTTAAACCATGACAGCATCTCCCCTGGCCTGTGACTGGGCTCACTGGAGAGCTTCCCCAGGCCTCGGACTCTCCCCTTCCCCACACCCCTCCTGGGAAAACTAAAGAGGCAAAGGGCTGCTGCTCCAGCAGATTTACAGGAGTGGGAGTTGAAGAATCAATGAAGCTCTGAAAGCCAGTGGGGAAAGTCATCCTGCACCTTCCTGACACCAGGAATAAATGATTCAGTGGGAAAGGGAAAAAAAAATACACCCACCCTCAAATGAGGCTGGAATTACTCACTGGAGAGATATTTCATCCTGAGAAATTGTGTTTGCTGCCGCGTTCATCTCACTGAGCCACAGCAAGGCTTTAATATCCAGCAAAAGGTCAAACCTAAATGGGAATTGTTCCAGCCTGCACACACACACACACACTGAGCTCCCAGCCCCTCACATGGGGCAGGCTGGGAGTGAGCACCAAACCCAGCTCAGAAACATCCCCAGCGCCTCACAGCATCCTAGGTACTCACAGGCCTCTGAGTGGCTCCACATCATCAGCCCTTCCCACCCCAAGGGATCATCCTGCCCAGGTGATTAACAGGCAACCTCCCTGTTAATTAGGCAGCACTTGCCAGCCAGATCTCAACTCTGCCTTTGGAATCTCTCATCACACGGTGCCTGGAGGTGGAACCTGCAGGGCTCAGTGCACAGTTGCTGCTCTGGACACATGCTGCACTCACAGCCCTGCCTACTGGTGGAAGGTGCCTGGAGCTTCAGTGGCTTTGCCATCCTCCTTCTCCTGCCTCCTCCCTATATCCATGTAGAAAAGAAGGATAATGAACACCAGGAGTGTGGCTGTGCATCCTTCCCCTTCATGCCAGTGTGTGCATGGCGTTGTGGCGTGGCCTCTCCCACTCCCACAGCACAAAGAGCAATTGAGTGGGTTTGGGGCACAGCCAGCTCAGGCAGCAGTACACAGCTACCAACTGGCCACAGCCACCTCAGCTGCCCTCCCTTCCAAAAGCAAAGATGGCCAAATCTGTGCTCACTCCCTTTGGAAGCAGGATGGGTCCAAAGGAACAGCCCTGCCTGCCTGGATGTCATGAGCAGGGTGAAACTGGGGTGAAGGCTGGGACCCTCCAGATGTTTGCACTCCAGGGACCTCACTGAGCAAGGCAAGGTTTATCCTAAAGGAAGGTGGGATTTCAAGGCACTCGCAGGCTGCAGAGGCAGCTCTCAGCTCCTCATTTGGAAACAGCAATGCTTGAAATAGCTTTTCTAAGCAGAACCACAGAGTCTCTGTGGCAGTGCCTGGTCCTGCCCTGTCCCTTCCCCTCTCACCTCCTGCCCCACTAATGTTGCCAGCTCTGAGGAACCCCAGACTGCTCCCATAAGGATCGTTTGGATGTGCTTGTGAGTATCTGTATCCTGCAGTTCAGGCTGGTCCAGTGGGGCTGTGTGAGCACTCTCCTCATTCCCATTTGTCTCATGGTCCCCATGGCCACACTGTTCTTCCCACTTGTGATTTGGTACTGCTGCTGTCTCCATCCATCCATGCATCTGCTCAGCCTCTCCTCAGGAATTTGTACTCTTCCTCATTCCCTTGGACACGGCTCTGCTCTCTGGAGTTTGGCATCCCTATGCCAGGCGACAGCGGAGTTCCAGGGGTGAATCAGGCAGGGAGGAGGTGGAGGGAAGGCAGTTTCCCAGAGAGCTTCCTGCCTCCTTTTCACCATGACAAACGTGAGAGTCCAAGAGAAGAAAGAAGTGAATTGAGTCCTTCCTATAACATCTACTGACCTCCCAAGAGGGAGCAATGCAGGTCAGTGAGCTGAGCAGAGGGGGTTTTACCCAAAGCACAGCTGAAAACCTCTTTGAACTTGGGGTTTATAGCAAACCTGGTCCCAAGCTACAGGCAAATTCCAGACTCAGAAAAGAACTAGTAACTCTCCTGACAGCCTTGTGCCTTCTGTCTTCCATCTCCGTCATCCATCACAACCTAAAACTCTCCTGCTTTCCTGTTAAGGACTGCATTAAGCTCAGCCAAGGCACCTCCATCCTGCCCAGCAATTCCAGCTGCCCCTTCAGCCCTTCCTGATGGATGAGCTGCCATCCATGACAGGCAACACACTGGTTTCTGTGCTGATGTGGATGAACATCCATTGGGGAATCACCTGAAACTACCACCCTCATTCTCACTTGTGACTTGAGCCAGATTTCACTATGGACAGAGAGATCAGATTCTGCTCAGGTTAACACCAGAGTTTTTTGTTCAAATATTTACAGTTAAAGCTCACCAGAAAGTCAACAGGATTCTGCTGGACAATACTCCGCTATCCACATCCCCCAGAGGAAAACAGGGGGTTATGTGGTATTTAAAACATACAGAGACATCCAAAATCCAGCCTCCTACCTGTCCCCAGGCCAGGCTGGGTTCGTGCTCTACATCCACAGCTCTGAGGGAAGCAAGAGGAACTTAATGGCTTTTCCTTCCTAATAACGGTGAATATGTGGACATGGCCAGAGCAGGTGACCAGGCCCTCACCCAGCCACACCAACAGAGGAGGAGGAGATCATCTCTGAAAAGCAACCAGCAGCCACATATTTAGGAAGCCAACGCTATGGAAAAGGGGGTCAGATTGCTTCTCCTCATGTTTGGCTTTGTCTTTGAGCTGTTTGTGTCTCCTGGAAGCAAGTCCTGCCTGGCAACAACCCGAGGCGTCAGTCAGAGGTCTCGTCCTTTCTAGTCAGGATGTTTAAATTCAAGACTCAAACTTGTGGTAGGCAGGGAATGGGGCAAACAAACAGCCAAATGATCTGCTGTGAGTCCCTGAGAGCACAGCACAGGGCAGCAGGCAACAGTTACCCCTCCTGGGGGCCTGAAGAACATCCCCCCTCACCAGCAGCTCCTCACTGCTTCTAAACATTCCTGTTGCTGCTCCCCCCACCCCAGGCCTTCTTTTTGGCATATCAACCTCTATTTCAAACTCCCCTCATCCATACCTGAGACTGTTTATGGCTTCAGAGTGTGCCTCTGTGGTTTAATGGTTATCTGGGAGTTAAGTCCAGCTCAAGTTGGACAAAGCTGCTGTGGCAGATGCAGAAGCTCAGGTAGAAATCGTCCTCTCCCTTTGCAAAGGTCAAAGGGTGCTGAAGGGAAGCCAACCTCCTCCTGATGAACAGGCTGAATCCCTGCGTGCAAGCTCTGAAGGGAGAGCAGACATCTACAGATGTTACTCTCATGGGATGAAGCCAAGTTGATTTAACAGCCTCCTTCCCCTGGCTGAAGATTCAGCCTCCCCAGGGAGCCAGTGACCATGCTCAGAGACCTTTCACCTAGGCAGCACCTTTGACATGAAGCTCCTGTCTTTGAAGGCTTCTCATGTACCTCCCAGTGCTCTGGGCACTAGCTCAGCAAGCTTTCTGCTCACACGCACGTCCTGCAGCTCCATCCCATACCTTTCATTGCTGCTGGAAGCAACAGCATTGCCACGCAGCCGTAGTGCATGTGTGACCTTGGTGTGATCCCCTAAATCCCCACGCTCACAGGGAATGCAGGAATGAGTTTGCACAGCTCCATCCTCCCAGTTGTCACCATCTTCCCCTCTGACAATGCAGCCACAGACCCACAGCTGGCAGGTCAGTGTTCCCCCTGTGCTGCTGGATAAGGGAATGCCGGGTCGGGAATGCAGACAATGTCCTAAACAAATCTGCTGTTTACAAAGTCCCTGTAAACAGTTTACATTGCTAGGGAGAAACCATGGAGGAACAGCAGCTGGAGCATGTTCCTCTCAGTGCTCCTGTGGGAGTGGAGCTGATGTGGGTCTGCAAAGGGTGCAAACACAGGAGAGAAAAGAAGATGCAGCAAAACCCCAGAGCCAGGCAATGCTGCAGCCTGCCAGGACCTCTGGCCACCTCACACTGCCTCCCTGAGCACACCCTGTGGGAAGTGGCATGTCCCTAGGGGGCAAAGCAGTGTAGCCAGGTCAGCTGCACAGGAAGGCCAACATCAGGCTCCAGAAGGGTGGTGAGGCTGCTGGGTGAGCTGGCTCCTGCTGCCCAAGGAAGCAGACCTGAAGGAGCCAGACCTGAATCTGCCCTGAGCTATCCAACGCATGTGAAGTGTCTTGTGACTCTCAGCCCATGAAGAAGTGCTGCGTGGCTCAGAGAGTCCGGCCTCCTGCTATATTATATACATGTATTTAAGAGTGGTTAAAAACGGGGCCTCAGAAATACCAGCAAGAACATTTTGAAGTCCTGGCATGAAATAAAAGCCTCAGTGTACCTCTAATCTGCCCTGCTTCCTGTCCATGGAAGCCTCTTTGAAGTGCCTGTGCATACCCAGTGTGTCAGTGCAGCCCACTGAGTTGAGCTGAACCTCCCCTGGCTCCAGGACAGCCCGGGGGTGCTGATGCAGTGAGCCAGGCTGGGGGCTGAATGCAGGGCCTGAAAGGCTTTGGTGGAAGAAATAGAAGGGTTAAAAGGAAAACAGAGCCTTTATCAGCCTCCCTCAGCCCTGCTCACAGTAGAAAGGGCTCCTCATGTTACTTGAATGGCTGAGCAGGAGGTGAGAAAATGAGGCCTTGGTCAAGGAAGGTGATAAGTGCTCTGAGCCCAGAAACTGTGTCAGAGAGGGGCACATGGGGATGGGCAGCCAGCTGGAACAGCAGGGACAGTGAAAACATGCTCTCTACACATGAGACAGCGATGCAGACCCAGTAGTTGGAAAGGAATACAGGTACAATGACAAAAACATAAAAAAGCAAGTGGGCAAACTCACCCATTTGGTGTTGAAGGGCAGGTAGAGAGGCAAGGAGACCACATTGCTCCATCTGTAAGGGGTAAGTGATGTTCATCCACATTCACTCTCAATTGCATTACCAGGAGAAGTCCTCTCTGAGCCAGTCCTGCCTTTGCTCTCCACTCAGTCTTCCAGGGCCTCCAGTTGTGTCCCTTTCCTGACCAGGAATAGGAGAAAGGGGTCTCCCAGCAGAGCTGCCCATCTCAGCAAGCAGGAATGTCAGAGGCATCTGCAGGACCTCTACAGACTGGACTGAAAGATAAAAATGGGGGAAAAAACCAACCAAGCAACCACTCCCAGCTAACACTGGGTTGTCAGGTACCTTGCTGAAGCAAAAAAACCCAAATCCAAAGATGTTTTTCAGAGCCAACCACGCAGAGTGGCCAACCCAAAAGCAAATGTGCTTGGTTTTGGATTCAGAAGCTTTTGCGCAGTTCAAAGCAATCATCTAGCTGACCTACTGAATGAAATGGCTCTTCCAAAAGAAAACTTGAGCAATGTTGTATTTAAAGCAGTCAGAAACAACTGAAGCTCTGATCCCACATGAGTTCTGGGTGGTTTGCCCTGCCTGAGACAACTTGCTCAATGTGACCAGAAGTTTGCAAATACATTTGCTTGACCCCACACAGATCAGTAACAGCAACAAAGCACCTTCTGATTCAAGTCCTTTCAGAGCCATAAGGATACCCCAGTGACCCCAAAACCTTGTGAATCCCCCTGTGGAGGTGGTTAGGCACAGTTTGAAATAGGTGCCAGCATCCTGCAGCTTCTTTCTGGTGCCCCAGCGGGCAGTGGTGAGTGATAGGGTGCCTCTCCCAGCAGTGCCATCTCACCTCCACACCCATCATTTCACTGTGAGGTGGGCAGCAAAGCCACTGAAGCTTCTGCTTGTGAGTGTTGCGGCTCTGATTCTATGATAAACCTTTAAAAATTGCAAAGTGAAACAGTTCTCCTTTCCAAAAAGTATTCATACTCCCCCCTTGTATCCATATGGGCTTGTTATGTTAAGGCTGATTATAAACCCTGCTTGGAGCAGCCCAACACAGCCTTGATTTCTGAAAGGGTGCTGAACATGGCTTGTCTTTGTCCATGCTCAGGGTGAGGCTCAGTTAGCACCAGTTATGCAGCTCTTACTGCTGACGACCACTGTCCAAAAGGAGTCTTTTCTTCACTATGCTCGGATGGATGTAAAACAGCCCTGACCACTCACATTTGTTTGCAAAGGCTTTCAACAAGAACTCCAGTTGCTAGCCCAAAAGTCTCATGCATTTTCCACTTCAATTGTAACTGTTGGCACTATGGATCACTTCTCTAGAATCAGCTGCCTCCCAGAGCACAGGCATATGAAGCACCTCTGGTGGGATGAGCTTGCCCAAAAGATCCCACAGGCAAAGATGGAGAGACAGTACAGCAAATTCATCTATCACAAACTCTTATGCCTAATGCAACAAGCTGATCAGAAAGCATGTGTGTCCTGTTAATGCCAAAGGCCTCTCAGGTCTGTTAAGCATCAGTTCCCTTCCTGTTCTTAGGGGTTTTATTACTGTGAACTGCCAAGATGGCCATGAATTAAACCACACATTTTCTCAGCATGAAGTCCCATGTTTGGCAATACACCAAAACCATCCCCTGTACCGCTTTTACAGACATCCACCCAGACCAGGCCTGTACCTGCAGCCTCCTCCTGCACCTCCGAGGGGTATCCCCATCCCTCCCTGTTGATGAAAAGAAGACTGACCCAGAAATGCCCTGCCAAGACAAACAGGAGATTCTGTATCGGGATGGCTGGGATATGGTCTGTCCTGCTTAGCGCTGCCCTGTGCAGCTGTGAAGTGGCAGTGGCATCAATCATTGCATCTATTTGTCCTTCTATAGTGCCCTCCGTGGCTTCCCTATGGTCAGTGAGGAGCAGGAGCCTGCCCTCACCCTGACACCTCCTCACCAAGTAGTCTGTCCAGACAATCCTCCCTTACACACATGGCCATGTTCACGAATTCTTCTTGGAATTCCTTCCTTGTCATCCCCAAACAGCATTCCTGTGCAGAGGAGCTTGGGAAGCAAAGCACCACAGAGCAGTAATTAAGGGCCAAAGCCAGACTACAAAGGGAGGCATGGCAGGTGACCTGCACTGCACCAGGGCTGCTCTGAGACAAAACCCTCACCAAGCTCCAGAGGGAACAGCAGCTCCCAGGTAAAACCCAAGTAATAAGGGAATCTTAGGGGGAAAGATTAATCATTATTGGCAGCAAGATTGTGCAAGTCTAACAAAAGCCAAAGGGGTTTCATTATACTCCAAGTGCAGCTGGGAAGTCCCCGTTAGCTGGGAATCATTAAACCTATTGCAAGAATAAATTCTCTTTCAACCAAACCATAAAATGGGAGTAAAATCCTCTTAAGCCACTGACAGCTCCTAATGGAACAGACTTGTTATTTTTTTTTTTCTCAAACAATAAAAAAAAAAATACTAAAATTGCTGCAGATTGTGAAGTGAATAGATTAGGCTCCAAACCAGGAAATATTTACTCAAGGAAAACCTGCTTCATTTTTAAGTTTGGGATTAGAACTGAACAGACTAATGACATTTTCTGATTGTGCAAATAGGGATTTGTGAACCCTGTTTGCCCACAATTCAGGCAGGAGTAGAAGCATGCAGGAAAACCTTCCCTTGCTAATCCCCAGGCAGCACTGGTGCTGCTGCACATGCCAGCAATGCGAGCCTGCAAAGCAGAAGGTGAAGCCAAGGTCCCTCCTCACAGCCGGTCATTACATTTCCCAAAGAAGGAGGTCACTACTGATCTTAGGAAATATGAAAAATATTACAGAAAAATGGAAGTTATTCCCTTCATGAACATGGGGCCAGAACACCCAAGAGAAAAGCAAGATGAACTTGTGCTTCACCTCTGCAACATGCAGGGGATATCAGAACCACAGACTGGTTTGGGTGGAAGGGACCTTCCAACCCCCGCCACGGGCAGGGACACCTTCCACTAGAGCAGCTTGCTCCAAGCCCCTGTGTCCAACCTGGCCTTGAACACT
>WYDI02033192.1:0-71793 GCA_009867235.2 Psittacus erithacus | reverse complement strand
TCTCAGGGCTCTTCTTGAATCAAGTCCTCAGCACCAGCTGGAGAGCTCCTGTGTAGGGAAGCTGGTTATGACATGTTAGCTAACTTACATGTTAGCTGTAGGTAGATTGACAACTGTTTGTTGTTTATGTTTTCACTGCAGGTAGGAGGACTCAAATTAAGGTTAATCTTGCAGTTAGTCGAGCCGCAATGCATATACTCCTTCTTGAACATTAGGCCACCATGGAAGAAAATTCACATTCAAAACAAGGCTAGAATCACTTCCCCAAGTAACAGACCTCCCTGGCTTCTGCTGTCTGCAAAGTTGATGGTCTATATAATGGAACAGAAAAAAACTTCACAGGTGAAGAACAGTGTCACAAAAGCTCTGATTGATGAGGGGGTACCAATGGCCTTTCCCCTAAACAAAATCATTGTCTAAGGAATGTGTCATATCTTTACTCATGACAAAGTTCCAATCTGGGGGCATTTGAATCGTTTAAGAGAACCACTTTCAGTCACATGGGAAGATCTTTGTCGTAAAAATGTGGTTGAATTCCATGTGTGTCTAAACTCAAGTTACCAAACCATGGCCATATTCCATACTTAATTTCACAAAAGGATTGCATGCACCCGTGTCCATCTCAGAAACAATCAAAGTAATATCACATAATTCTTTTTACTGCATTAAATGGTTTTGCTCTGGTTATATCTGTTGTGATGAATGCATTCACTAGTGGCAGCAGCCACACTAGGCAGGCAGGCTTCCTTGACAGCAGGGTAGCTCTCTCCTCTCCTCTCCTTACCACACTTAGCCCTATCTCCTTTTTCCCCTAAGACATAGCTGTCATTTTTGGTCTGCTCCTTTCAGTTCAAAGTGTGAGTTGTGTTGTAGTCCTGCTGCTTGGTGTTTTCATGGAATGAAGCTGAGAGTCTACATTTGGGTCTTGTGTGCATGACATGACAAGACTGGAGTGCTTGAGTTTGCAAAGCCTGCAGGGAAGATGCTAGAGGGCTCTGCAGAACAGAAGAAAACAAGTCAGATGCATTCTTGCCCATAGTGTCTGCTGGGAGATATTCCCATAGTAGAATATCTAAGACAAAATACTTTGATTTTTCCTTCAAAGGAGCTACCTAGCTCTTTCCAAAAATGGCATGGGAGTGAAACAGTGTTCATGCGACACAGAGGATCAGTGAATCAAGATCACGGGTTAGGCAGGGAGTGAGATGATGGTGTAGACACAGCCCCATCCATGTGAGGGTATGTAAATTGGAGTGATTTTCTGGGCACAGAAAGGTGTGGGAAAACACTGGGGAATGCAGCATTCAAATGCTGCGGCCGCATCTTCGACACTGAGGGTGTCAGCCCTTGTGAAAACACATCCTAAGCTTTAATTGGTAATCTCACTCTGAATGGAAAACATGCCCCCTGATTTGTTATTTGTTTATGAACCAGAAGGGGGAAGAGACAACAGCTTCACCTGAGTTAATTCTGAAGTGAAGACATAATCTCTGACACACAGTATCATTTACCCTTATATGTGGGAAAACCTATTATTAGAGCTTGACTGAAATGTTTAAGATACTTACAGTAACTACCTTCAGCTTTCGAATATTGAGTACTAGAGCTTGGTGCTGACTTCTCAGTCTTTAGACTTTCCTTCTTAAGGAAAGTCTTGTGAAGGTAACCTATTTCTTTAACAGAGCTATGCTGCAGTGTGGATGATGAGGGCAGTGAAGATCCAAGGGAGATCCTCTGCAAGACACCCTGGAGACATTTGCGTCAATTAGTTCCACCACCAACATGTGGCTGCCTGTAGGCTGGGCTGTTGCCTATTATCTCTTGCAGTAAAGATCACTTCCGATAGGGAAAAGGGGAGGCTTTTGCTTATGAGAAAGAGTTCACCCAAGGGTGTTGAAGTTAAGGGTTACTTGGTAGTCTTGGTAGTCTCTTAAACAGATAAGGCAATTTATAAGAAAGTTTTTTTAATAAATACATTTTGGTTTCATTATCCTTTTGATATTTTGCTTAATTCTGCAGTTCATTGTTAGGACTTCCAAGCTCTGATGTCCACATGCAGTGTCACATTCCCAGAATGCGGTTCGAGGCAGTATCACAGTGGGGTAACTACTAAATGGTGTCAGTGTTCCGGTTCTAACTTGAAAAGAGCATTGCTGACACCTCTTACTACAGCTTTTTGGCTTTCTTCCAAGGTTTCTTCCCCAGCAGATGCTGAAATCCCAGCAGAAAGCAGGGATGAATATAACAAAACAAATGCACAGCATAGCTAATTAGTAATTAAAGTCCCTTGAAGCAGGTAGTATCACACAACGGAGGAAGGTTTATTGGATCTCTAACCTCACAGGATTTCTTTTATTGCACCTATCACAGCATTTCATCATGACTAATTTTTAATGAGCGGAAGAGGGGAGGATGTCCAGCTGTCAGTGACCCCAAGTATAAATCCACACTAGTTCTCTAGTAAGACAAGCCAGTTTGCTGCAATGGTAGCAAAAGGCAAGTTTGCAGCCATGATGAGAGAGCACCTGCAAGAGAAACATAAGATGAAAAGAGGGAATCTCTAAAGGACAGAAAGACCTTTTTAAAATGTAGCTCCTGGGCAAAGGTCTCATTATATTTGTACAGCACGTGGCTCAACAGAGACCTTCTGAATTCAGTTGCTGGAAGCTGAAGGCATATCCAATGAAAGGACAGCACCAAATATCAAGGTTTAAAATGAAATCTATGATGGGTGCATTAGGAGCAGGGTTTGTGGAGGAAGAAGATTGGGGTTGATGGACTCTGACAACATTCCATCACAGTGAGTCACATTTTAATTGAAAAAAGAATAAAAGAAGGGAAGGGGTGGGGAAAAGACACGGGTGAAAATCAGAGGTCACCTGCCGTTGTGATAATTTAACTGAAATTTTGGAAATGAATCATCGCAGCAGGCAATGGAAGGTTTCACCTCAGGCAGTGACAGGAAATGCAGGGCTGTAGCTGTGTGCAGAGCATTTTAGGCTCTCGATCAGCTTTTATTGATTGGGAAAGTACATCTGAGCTCAGAAAGTCTTCGCTTTGCTCTCATTTTCAGTTCAACAGAAAGGAAAATCTCAAGCAGCCATTTTCAGCTTCTCTTTCTCGGAAGCAACAGGGTAGGTGGGAGGGGAGTTCACACAAGGAAGGCACAAAACTCACAATTTTACTCACATGTCTAATGAAATCACATGCTGTCAGTGGCCCGAACAAAAAAATCAAACCCAACCCACAATCTTGCTCGAAAGAACAGGCTTAAACAGCTGCCCAAGAGAAGTCACTACTGAGAGACACTTCAGAAAGGCTCTTTGCTGTTTGTGAGCATGCAGCTACCCAGGATATTTCTCTCTGGAAATAGAATTTACTGGGATGGGAAATTATCTTGACCAGAAGATGAGCTTAATGCCGGTATTTGGGAGTTGGAAGTAGATGATGTTAAAGTCCTTTCCAACCCAAACCATTCTACTATTCTATGATTTGTAAACGAGAGGTTTCCAGACTTCTGCTGCCAGGTGTATATGATGCTGCCTGTGGCATCTCAAAATAATTCACATCCCACCAGTAGTAAACTTACTTTGGTAAGCCATGGTCATACGCCTCTGGATGTGTTTGCCCTTGGGGTGAGGAGAGAATGTGTGAAGATCAAACTAGAGTGTCCACCTGGTGAGGTACAACTCTGTGATGGCCTCATCAGCTCAGGAATGGATTAAATGTAAATGCCTCTAGATCTGGTTACAAATGTCTTCTATATCAAGTCAGTTCTTAAGAACTGATTTTATCTACAAATAGGTAAATAACGCATAGTGTTTTTACTAGTTCAGGTGTCTCTGTACTGTTGTTCAACTCATTCTGTGAATGTGGCAAAGAATGGCAGGTTCTTTATAAAATCATTCCAACCATTAGATAACAAAATGTGGGAGCCAGGAACTAGCCACAAGATCCCTGATATTTCTGAAGTTTCTTTATGGACCTTCACTTCATTCTGCCTTAGCTCTGCTTTCGCTCATGTTCAAGTCTGGCCCATTTGTACAGTGCCTTCTGAAGAACTGATGGGTGAAGGAATGGCAATTAAGTGACAGTGCACAGAAAAAAGAAGCATTTCCATTTTGCTGGGAAAGGACCAGGTATTACGTGGTGCTTAAACACATGCTTAGACGGATAAATGGCCTGTGCATGTGATGCTCCACTGAATTAATGTGTGATGCACATTTATATCATGTGAGCTTTACCTGTATTTCATATAAGAACCTCACTAAACCTATAATATGTCTGCAGCACCTTATGTGCATGACTAATGGGTATGCTGGTCGTTTCAAAGAGGAACCAAACTCTGGGAAAGTCAAATAAGATTATAGGCTGTGAGATGCAAATAGTTTTAAGGGAAGAAAAACACTATGTATGAGTGATGTCAGCTGAGGAGACGCACAGCAAGAAAGAGTTTGTATGGAATAAAGATTTTGAAAAGTGTGAGAGTCGGTAAAATTTAGACACTGCACCAGATTTTCCGGTTTCCTTATTGTTTGCTTAAAAATACTTATGAAATTACATGCAAAATGAGAATTAACAAATCCCCATCTCATGAGAAAAGGATGAAACAAACCCAGAATGCCCGCACCTCCTGTCACCATTAAGATTCTGCAGCACTTTCACAGTCTGATGCATGTGAGATGAAGCATTGAAAAGCTAGGAAACCCCAGAAGTTACGGTATCTCACAAAAGCTTTCATGACTGTAGGAGCAATGTATCATATTTTCCTTGTGAAAAGTAACTCAGAATATGTGATTATTGCTATTAATGTACACTATAACATATGAAGAATATGAAGTACAAGGAAGTGATTGTGAAGCGCAAATATGCACTTTACACAGTTGTCAATGACTTCCCTTGGTCAAAACCTCTGCAAACCAATGATTTGTAGAATCATTTGTTTTCTTTTAATTTTCATTTTATCAAAAAGCAATTTTTTAATTGCACATTTATTATAATTCTGTGTTTCCTGTGTAGGCAGTGCACACATGGGGAAATCTGTACCAGAAGTCTATTCCCGAGAGAGACTCATGACTCTGAGAATCACAGCAAGCTGCCTGTGGGCATATGAGATTGAAAGTTTGTTTTGATCTCTGAAGCTCAGCCTGGTCTGGGCACGACCGAAACAAAGTGTTGCTGGTCCTATGATGCCTTTGTGCTTCAGGGAAGTGAGTGTTTTCGTGCTAGAGCTGGGCCTAGCAGTAAGATGTTGGAGAAGAGTATTCTGTGGTACGGGGGCACTAGCAGAGAGTCCACATGTTAAGGAAGAAAATCTCTGAGCATGTGGTGTGATTTTCTTTAAACACACCATGCTTTTGACATTTCTGGGAAAGAGGAAAACAAGAACTGTGGGGAGTTGGTGGACTTCTAGTACATAAAGTATACAAATTATTGCTTTTCTAAAGAATTTTCAGATTACCCTGAGGCCATCCAGACCTTGTAGATCCATCCAGACCCTTCTTAGCACTAGGGTAAATCTTTAGTGTGTGAATGTTAAAAGGGACTTATGTTGACAAGAACAGAAAGTACTGAATCCCTGAGAGTGCTTGCTTGACTCTCATCACTGTGCACCCGCACACTGTGGACCATCACTTGTTCCTCCTTTTACACCCCAGTGGGAAGTGGAACAATAATCTTTCTTTTGGGTTTTTTAAACATAGATGCATCATGATACAGAGCCTGTGACCCAGGAAGAGCTAGAACTGACACCTCTAAAATCCTGTGTTAGTGTCCTGCTGAATCAACCTTCTTCCTGTTGTCAGTCTTGATGACAATGGTGCTACAAACCTCTGTAATACAATGGGATCATCAGACTGGGTCTGCCTTGTTGGAGTTGATCAATGAGATGAGCAATATCTGAACTGGATGTGCGTGGCTCTGTGCATGTGTGACAGGGTCTGGTACAAAGACTGCAGAAATACATGACCTGCACATTAACATTGGTTAGCTTGTAAGTGATCAGGCTTGCAACTGCTTTGATTGGAATTTGGAATTTTACTTGGCTTTTGTAGATACTCTTATACTAGAGATTATACAAGATTTCCAGGTTTACTGGTATGAATATTAAGGAACTGCTTATAAAATTGTGGATATCTTATAATTATTTTTTCATTGAGATCTTTCTGAAAGCTGGGGGCTATTTTATAAGTAAAATAACAACACCACTACTGCTCGTTTCTACACAAAATTAAGTTCTGGTAATTCATACATAATAAATAATGTTATGATTTGAAAGTGTTTCATTACATTACAATGATATGTCTTAATAGGCATGGATTATGTAGCAAACAGTTGTTAGCCTTGTTGTTACTCAGATCTTTCTCATTAACACACTGTGGTTAAAAATGAAGCACCCTAAAACTGGCTATGTAATGTTAAGTGTAATTTTTGAAACTACTGTATTATGTTATCCTAAGTACCTTGGAACTGCTTAGTTAATGAAATATCCAACCCCTAAAATAAATCCTTTACTTTCCACCATTACGTTCACAAAATGTTTTAAGGACAAACACAGGCACACTGTCCTTTCAGGAGAAGGTTGAAGATATTAGACATTTGAGACATCCTGATCAGCGAATGCCAAATCTAAACTTGTCACAACTGTACTTATAATAGCTGAACTTCCCACCTCCCCGAGACTGGCCTGTCTTGTCACACTTATTCTACCTGACCTACTTTCCAGCTCCGCACCTAAAGATGTTAAAAAAATTTCTGTGCCTCTTGAATGAGGGCAGAAATAGTTTTCACAATGATGAATAAGCACAAAACCGGTCCCTGGCTGGGGATGTCTGCTCCTGCTTCCCACAAACAGGATTTTCCTTTTGGAGCCCTGGACTGTTTCCTTCTGCATCATTCACTGGCCGAGGAGTTTCAGGATGAGGTGGAGATGCAAGGACGGCATTGAACTGATGGCTTGAGGGTAAAGAAAATAGGGAAGAAAGTAGACTGTGCTATAGGTATTCAGGAAGTGTTCATCCTGCTGTACTATCTATATGTGCAAAGGACTCCGGACACAGAGCTATATGTAAGATGGCAACACAAGGGTCAGAGCAAGGTGCAGAGCTCAGCCACACCACTGTTCATGGACTGCTCTCCTGGGCAGTTTTCTGGCATGGTCTGGGGGCAGCCTGAGGTGATAGCTGAGCAGCTGGCAATCTGACCTAAGAGGGAAGGGGCAGTCTGTCTGGGCATCAGCAGTACCATCCAGGTACAGGCTTTGGCCTTTTTTACTTAGTACAGACATAACCACAGAGATTTGGCACCCAGGATACCTAATGATAGCAACATCCTGTGCATTTATTTATGTGTCTGGCTATGACAATGATAAATAAGTTTTAAAACCACTAACAAATTGCTTTGTTCTTCCCTCACTCATGACTTGAATACATATGTCCAGGCAAGTAATTGCACCCAGAGCCATTTTCCGGCACTGGGCCCAAGTGTCCCGTCTCCTATAGCTAATCTGTTTTATCACGACAGATGGGTTGGCTGCATCCAAACAGCCTGTTGGGAATGGTCTTTGGTCTATGCAAGCTTCTAAATTGTGCTTGGGGATTTCATTTTGGAGAATGCTACCTGGCACAGACACAAAGTGTGGTAGGGACCATCAGCAGTGGAGATGACCAAGCTCCCTTGCCTGGGAATGAATGGCATTATATTAAGGAAGCAAGGATTACATGAAAATTTCCCAGTGAGTTCTTGGTGCTGCATAATTAATAATGTCACAGTAAGGAACAAAATGTAGTGCTCAAGTGGGGAAGGAAAAGGTTGTAATTTCTGTTTTACATGTTGGTAAACTAAGTCACATAGAACCAAATCCTCAGAACTTGGTGGGAATTCTGTCTAAAAGCAGTCAAGATTATAAATACTTGTTGAAGTTCACATCAAAAAATCCCTATAATGTAGACAGGACTTTTGGACTGGTTGCAGTAGTAGCTTCTCCCACTGGAGATGTTGTTGGCAGGTTTCAAAGTGTGCTTTTATTCACACCAAAGAAATAAGCTTAGTCAATAGGGGAAGCTGGAGCAGGGACAGGGTGTTCATGCTGATGTAGAACATGGGGCTGGTAACAAGCAGTTGTGCTGCTAGTTAGCATGGAGCAGCACAGGTCTCTTGTGTAGACTTCACCTACAGGTCAGCACAGCTGCCAAAATCTTATTTCCCTCAGCCAGATCTCTTCATCTCTTCATTACTTTGGTAGACTTATTGAATAAAGGCTATAAACAGTCTCAAGGTCAGCAGATGCAACAGTGACACGAAGGGTAACCATGGACCTCATCCTTGTTCTAAACACCACAAATACACAGTTTATAGACAGCTTTTCATCCTCATTGGAATTGCTTAACTTTAGAAGCTTTGATAAATGTTTTATCTTTTGCACATTCATAGATCATCTGAATGAAACAACCACACAATGTAGGAAATGGTTTCTAATGTCAAGCTTTTACTGGAAAATCAGGAGGGAATACTGTGTAGCTGTACTCAGGTCCTCTGTTTCTTCTCCTGCTTTGCTGAGCCAGCATTTCGTAATGAGTTTTTCCATACCATGGCAGTTCCGTGTTTTTCAGAGCAGAGCTACCAAGGTTAAGAGTTAGTGGGGAGGGAATGGGGTCTTCCAACAGCAGGATTCCAGTACCATCTGCTGGTAGGAGATACATGGGTTTAGCCTGTACCTCCCCCCTTAAATCTGTATTCTGTCTGAGGTAGTTCAGTGCATTTTTAATTAATTACTCATGTCAGTCAGAGACGCTTTGATAACACCAATCATATCTTAACAAATGAGCTCCTCGCACCTTTCATAAATAATTTATCTTTCAGATTCAGCAAGAGTAGCCCAGTTTGCAGTAGGGGAACTTTAGGTTCAGGCATCAAGGTCCTATCTGACTAATGGCATAAGTATGGTGAGCTTATGTCTCACATCAATGTGAGTGTCTGGGAAAGGGCAAGTAGTTTTGCAACACGAACTTTTAGGGCAATGTGATTTCCTTCTGGCAGATGCAAAACTCAAAAAATACATTATGTGACTGGAAATTCTTTGGCCATGAAGCTGCAAATGCAGGTGAATGCTCAAGCGGTCAATTGCCAAAACATTGACGGGCTTCCGGTTGTCTGAAGGGCCTTTGATAGTGCTGTGGGTTGTGATTCCGCAAAGAACATCTTTAACTTCGCATTTCTGTTCCCATCCCATTCAATTCGACGTTTTCAGTGTTTACTATTGAGCTGAGGTCATGTTTCTGGATCCCTTCCTGACCTGAGCTTCAAAACTCATTCTGGCTTAGTCTAGAGTGCATCTGTGGGTATCTGCAGAGACACTCAAGCTGTCTCTAGCAGCATGTTTCAGTAAAGCCTCAACATCAGTAGCTGAACGAATTGCTAAAATTAGTTCAAACTCTCTGTGTGCTACAACTGTGTTCCTGACAGATCTAGCTGATAAAGCACATCATCCTCTTACCTATTTTCTGAGCTTACAGTTACCAAAATTCTTTTGGAAAATGCTAATGATGACTGGACCTTATATTATAATGAAGTTACCAGTAACGCTGTATATATTACTAAAATAGTTTTCAAGTTCTACTTTACATGGAGATGAGACTAAATCTAAGCCTTTTAAACACACATTCTTTAGTAAGGGTCAGCTTTCTGCAATTGTATGAAAGCTCTTCAGATGACTGCAAAAGTATTGCTTGCTTACCTAGCACAAAAGACAAGTTACACGATAAACACCATTAATTTTTCTTCATTGAAGTCTTCATACATGGAGATTTTATGAGTTTATTATCATGCATTGAAAAGCAAGATCTCTAATAGCATGTTTTAAAGATTTTTTCAAAAAACTCTTTTTCTTACATAAAAACAAATATGAATTTTCTTTGAAATCCCCAAATCATCCAAATTATATGTGCTGCATGAAATACGCCTATAAGCTAAGTAAGTACCCTACGTAACCTTTGGCAGCTTTCATGTAAGCTGGTAAAAATAGTACTTTATTACAGTATCATAGAGTTGTCAAGCATTAAGTTTACAGCTTTAATTAAAAAAAAATCCTAATGATTGGGATAACTTACGAGGACCATTGATGATAAAACATCCTTACTCACCATTTTAACACCATTTCAGTCTTTAAATATTAATATAGCACAAGTTAGTTACTGTTATTCTTGGAATTAAATGATCTTTGTTAGAGTAAAATAAACCACAAAATGTTACTTTTGTTGTTGTGTTTCTAGCCTGGTGTTTGAAACAGTTTGAAACTTTTAGCTAAAACTCCTCAAACCTTCAGGTTTCTCTTCATATGGCAAAAAGCCTTAGTGGATTCTCACATAATTCAGCACCCCATTCCCACTTCTGATGACTGCGTTGGTAGGTTTAAACATGTCACTGGGGATTTGGGTGCAGTTTTATGTTAGGTTTAATCTGATGTAACCTCCTTTCCCCTCTCTGCCCCCACTCACATACTTCTGCCCTACCCTCACATAGCATCTGCAGATCATGCGAGGGTGCGGTGAGTTGACATGGAAACTAACCACAAACAAGAAGAAAAAGATTTGTTTTCTGCTGGTTTAGCAAACAAACCTGTTTCTTCAAGATGATTGTTAGATCTGGTACAAGAGGTGGCTGGGAGTGGGAACAGGTTAGACCCAGGCATCTTCTTTTAGTGGCTGCCTGCTGTGACACTGGGGCACGTGTAATGTAATGTTACATCCTTGCCTGTTTAATGTTTTTATCATCTCCCAAATTTGCTGCTTCATTGTACCTGCCCAGGATACAAGACATGAAGGATATCTAAAAAGGCCAAAACCCTAGAAATGGTCCTGAAATACTAAACTTAGGGAACCAAGCATGTCCTGTTTCTCATACGCATCCATGATAGAAGCTGCAAGAAAGCTTGCCCTCTTTGCAAGCACACTGATAAGGAGGGGATACTAGAGGAAGAAATGAGATCTAAAATCTTGAAACCTACTCACAAATTACTCCTTCCACTGACTGGACTCCAAGCTTGTTGCTCACACAGAGGCAGAGCTGTTAAGGGGCCATGGCTACCTTTTCCACTACCCTAGTGGATGTTAGTGTAGTGAATGTATGCTTGGCACATGCAGCTTTGATGCATACAAATGTATATATATTAGCTGACCGTTAACCAAAACAAGGATTGGGGAGAAACAAGTGACCTCGGGTTGCTAAGGATTTTAAACATAGAAGGTTCGAAAATACTAATTTCCTATTTTTTTATTAGTTTTGAAAGCAAGTAAAATTCATTCTCAGACTGCATGAGAACTTTATAGAAAAACAATGCAATTCACAGCTGTTAAAGCCATCATATGGCAAAGAAATCATTAACTCAAGAGGCTCAAACAGTAACAAATATCTGCCGAGATTCATTAACTAGGAATTTTTATTCACTCCAGCAAAGCTTGGATTGTCACCCTGGTCTTGGCTGGGATAGAGTTAATTTTCTGCCTAGTAGCTAGTGCAGTGCTGTGTTTTGTCTTTAGTCTGGGAACAATGCTGATAACACACCAGTGTTTTAGCTGTTGCTCCGCAGCACTGTCCTGATCAAGGACTTTTCAGTCTCTCATGTTCTGCTGCTGAGGAGAGGCACAAGAAACTGGAAGGGAGCAAAGACAGGACACCTGACCCAAACTAGCCAAAGGGGTATTCCATACCACACCAAGTCATGCCCAGTATACAAACTGGGGGGAGTTACCCAGAAAGGCAGATCGCTGCTCAGATCAGACTGGGTATCGGTCAGTGGATGGTGAGCAGTCGTATTGTGCATCACTTAATTTTCTAGACTTCCATTCTTCTTTCTCTTTTTCTTATCTGCCTTTTCTTTACTACTACTTCTACTACTGTTACTATAACATTTTGCTTTATGTAAATTGTTAAATTCGTCTCAACCCATAGGTTTTATTTTTTTTCAGTTCTTCATCCCATGTCATAGGGCAGCAGAGGGAAGAGGAATGAGCAAGTGGCTGTGTGGTATTTAGCTGATATCTGGACTTAAACCACAGCAATTGTTTTTTAAATCATCTTGGTACTGAAGAGAACATCCATCCACTCCCAGATATTCATTCCAGTGACAGAAGTGTCATGATCACACAAAGCCCCCGGCAGTACTTCCAGAAGTTTTTACTGTGGGAAGCAGGTCTAGGTTTTGCCCCAAAAGCACTGGGACACTGAGATCCAGAGCACTTAAATCCACAAAATTATTTATGTAAATAATTATTATGGGCTTTAATTTACCTTTTGCTTTCCTGCATATCTGCCTTTGAAAGTGGCTCATCTTCCAGAAATCCTTTACAATTTACTGCTTTCTGGAAATGAAGGTCTTTTCAGGCATCTCCTCTTAATGAACCGAAATTAGTAGTTACTTACAAACCTTTAGGCCCATACTAGTGACTCTGTTTCTTAATCCTTCCTGCAGGCCTGTTCTAGTTGCAATACATTTTTGTGACCTGCCTGCTTAATTTCATTTGCTTTTTAATTCCCCTTTGCTGAGTTATTTTATCAAATATGTGCTGCTGAAAACCATCAGAACTGTGAGATGCATTGATAAAAATCAAAGTTCGTGTTTCTTTTATGTGCCAGCAGGTATTTTATATTGGGGTTTTTTTGGGGGAGGGAGAGGGTCTGTTGGTTTTTGAGGTTTTTTTCCCTCTCACCATATTTGGTTTCCCATTCACAGGAAGCCCAAAGAACATTTACACATTAATTAAACCCTTGACAGAGCACAAAAGGCATTTTCCTCCCACTTTCTCAATAGAAAACCAGAAGAAATGTCCACTCTAGTGTATGCAATTTCCCTTCTGATTCAGGACCTAAATCAAATTTAACGGGGCAATTCAGAAGTTATCTAAATCCTATGCAAGCTACCAATGGAAGATTTCTCCACCCGTTTTCAGGTTCTGGAGACCTCTTTCGAAAATACTTCTTAATATTTTATTAAGTTCTGTGGGTTAATTACAAAAACCCAGTCTGTAGCTAAGTAATCATTTTGTGTCAAATTCTGTGAGACCTGAGGAGAGCAGAGGTTTGAATTTCAAACAGCAGAATCAATAATCAACCTCTGTACAATAATTTGGAGATTCACAGCACAGAATTATCCACATGACACATAGAAACCAGGTTTTGTAAACAGCTTTTCTCCCATTTTATGTCTCATCAGGAACACCAGTCACAGTTGCCTCTGAACACTAACTCAGTGGGAATCTTATAGGAAGAGTAAGTGAGAGGAAGCTCAGATACTACAGGGATGGGCCGTGTAAGAGCACAAATCAAATCTAGCAAGTCCTACCTTCAGTAAGTGAAAGTGGCAGATAATTAGGGCAAGTCAGAGGCTTAAGCATCTGTCTCAACTGGATGGGCAGAGAGCGAAGAAGACCCTGCACTGGAATTCCTCCACTCCAACTGGCTGCTCATAAAAGAAGTTTGCATTTTAAGAGGGACTGTGAGGGACTGATAAGGTGAAGAAAAGACCCTTGACACTGTCTACATCCTTCACACCTGCAGTGAAAGCAAAAGCAATCTTGGACAGATCATGAGAGATTGAGGCTATCAGATGCTTGTGATATGACTTTAAAACGTCTCCAGACAAAGCGGCTGACACCCCATTCTGCAGTTAAAACCTGACAAGCATCAACTACTTGAGAAAGATTCAAACTTAAGAACTTGAAGTGCAATGCGCTTCTTTTCACCCCAAGGAGCCTCTGCCCACATCTCCAGACCATGAAGTGCTCTAGCTTCTGGTCATGCTGCACAAGCACCATAGTTTTGCCAGGTCCTGGATCCACTCTCAGGAGAAGGACTCTGCATGTACACAGCTGCTGCAGCAAGAAGGTGTGATGGCATCCTGTCCCCTGTCAGCTCGCTAGCCTCAAGGAGCAGCAAGCTCCACTGCTGACCTGCTTCCCCTCTTGCAGCCTTCACCCTGTCAAAGGCAAGTGTTACCCTCAAAACTGAGAGCACTTTTTTAATAGGGTAATACAGGAAATGCTTTGGTCTGTACTGAAAAAATAACCACTTTACAAAGAAAAGCCCCCTCGTGCTTTTCAATAGGCCCAAAGGTGTTACTCTCGGTATGCACAAGTGTAAGAAATCAGACCACGCATGGTCTTTACACACATTATTGTGATGGGGAAGTTTTGGAGACTGTTAGGGTTTTAGTGAAGATGCTGCTGCTTTTGAAAAGGCATTTTAAACTACACTTTTATTTCTTAGGGCAAATTTCCATATGCTTTCGGCTCAACCTGGGCTACAGTCAGCAAGTACAGCTGTTTGATTAGATGTGTGAAGACATAATGCTCCTAAACAAAATGTACTGCTAAAATGAACCTGCACTAGTGTGAATTATGCCGACAAAACCCACTTACCAGTTAGAAGGAGGGTTGTTGGTGTGATTTTGCTGCTGGTGATTTCACAGAACAGTGGCAGATATTAGTGGTATAATGGGTATTGCAAAACATTTCAGGCTGAGGTGAGATCCTTGGCTCACTAACCGACTGCAACACCATAAGATACAGTTTTAATGTCATTGCCTTTATGCAACACATTCCTGGCCAGCAGGTCTCCTGGCAGAATGCTTTGTGTGCTCACATATACTGTCTAATTCCCTTCAGGAAAAATCAGTCACTGCTGCAGTGGGCTGGATAGTGGAGTAGGGGAAATTGGACATGGGATGCTGTGCGGTAGGATCAGTAACCTCCTGATGGGCAAGACAACCTCTTCAGCCTGCTCAGCTGCACCTGGAAGAAGGCAATTGTTTGTAACTTCTTTGAGAACTTAGCTTGGACCAGGCAAACTTTGCTTTTGCTGCCCAGCCTTTCTCACCAGCCAAGCAAAATCAGGCAGACATCACCTGAGTTTTCATCATATTCCTCATCATATTTCCAGCCACCACGACAAATGTCTGGAGTGCGTTTATGGTCTCATTCTGCATCTATATGGGGAGTTCTATGGTATAATACATATGAGTATAATTTTTAATATGAATTTTACTGTGCAGACAGCAAAGTTTGAGGTTTGTGTCTACACTGCTAACTCATCTCAACAGATTTCTTGTGGCTTAACTCCACTATCCCTCGTGGTGGCAAGAAATCCAATGTAGCCAAGACTGCCAGTGGCACCCCTGCCCTATAGAATCATAGAATGGTTAGGGTTGGAAAGAACCTCATGATCATCTAATTCCAATGCCCTTGCCATGGGCAGGCATGCCTCACACTAAACCATGTCAACCGAGGCTCTGTCCAACCTGGCCTTGAACACACAGGGATGGAGCATGTGTGCAGCATCATGTGGACTGCCTACAGATAGTCCTTCTTCATCTGGATCTGGCTCTGCTGATCACTCTTGCTCAAGAGTTGCAGGTGACTATTCCTCAGCTCCACTGCTGTAGCAGAACATGTTAATTCTCCCTTTTCCAATTCAAGACCATCAGCAGGTCTGTTTCAAATCAAATATTTAGACTGTTTTGAATAAACTGGTACAAACCAGACAGCATCTTTCCTATAGACCCCTCCACCAGCAGACCTTGTTCAAGGTTGTTTGGCAGAGGGTTAATAACAAACAGGCAGAGGGCATTCATGAGTTAAACCAGGTATTTGCAGGCAGCAACTGCGGTAGCTGGAAGGATGCTGGCAGCTCCCCTCTGTGCTTAGTGACAACATGGAAAATCTGTGGAAAATCATTAAAGCAGTAGCTTGCCCTGGTCTTCACTTCAGTGATCAGCATCAGTGGTCTCTCCCCTGGACTGTTTCCAAATGGGTATGAGTAAAATAGCAGTAAGGGCAGAAATGTTAGTAGCTTAGCTGTTCAGGGTCCAGTGGTGCAGTTACAGTGGGCTAAGACCTAATAAAATCTGGGGAAATCTCAAAATTTAAGGGAATCAGTCCCAGTGTTCCATTTCAGAAGAGAAGTAAAAAACTAAAAAATGTACTTGGGGCACAGAAATGAGCAGAAAAAAAGAAGAAACACTGAAATAAGCAAATGTTTGAGTATTGCAACTACAGCGGGTTCCAGTGCTTCGCCAAATAACAGTTCTATGATCTTTGAAGGTTTGACCAAATCCAGACTTTCAGAGCTTGAGAAAAGCAGCTGCTGACTTCTAAGAGCTTGGAAGAGAAGCCTGGAGATGTCAATGCCCCAGTATAAAGTGAGATGGTCAGATTTTCCAGACTACCAAGAGCATAGTGGTGGGAAAAGCGATGGCTCCACAGCCTTGTGGCACGTCAGCTCCATTTCACTGCGTGTGTGATAGCATAGTGTCAAAGACTTTATAAGCTCTAGAAACCACGGCCCTTTGGACTGCCTGTATATGTGCTCTAGGACTGTATTTTCTGGAAGCCTGGGCTCCTCACTACCATTCAGCAAGCTGAGAAGAGACTGCGCAGGTTCTCATAGAAGCTTCCTTGGTCAAACCCTGTCAAGTGAGTATCTAACTGCAGCGGACCATTTTCCTGAGTTTCTTCCTGAGGAGGAGGGAGCAAGGAGTCCCACATTGTAACACATTTGATTAGTCCAAAGGAAACCCCAGGCCCATGCTGGGAATACCTTGGTCAAACCCTGCCTCCACTACTGATTTTCCCTATGGCTTTGGGCTGATAATAACTCTGTGTGCCTAAGTTTCTGCACAACATGAGTTACTGTTTCTAAAGCTCTTAGGTAGTATAAACTACCACACAAGGAGTTACTCCCACAAGTTAAGCTTTGCAGAGCTGGGCTTATAGGAGATTGATTTCTGCCAACTTTATTTGTTAAGTGAGTTTCATGTGTATACTTTCCCATGTGTATGTTTTGGTGGCTGCATGCAAATCAAGACCGTCAGGTTTGATTTCATGTGTTGGGCAGAAAGTGAGAGTAGGTTGTATGAGGCCTACAGATCTTACAAGGAATCTTTACAACTGCCCATTGACACAGTGTATGCATTTTAGTACTGCTTACTTTGCTGAAATGAACGGGGATGGATCTGAACACAGAGCGCATTACATGCTGGTGAGTGAGATTTTTAAATGTATTTAAATGTTTAACTCACTAAGTACCTTTAAAAATCTGTCTTTAAATATGTTGCTGAATTAGGTCCTTAATTCCCATAAAATCTCTGTTGGCTGGATTCTCCAGTTTGCCAAGTTCATTCGTTGCCTTTAGACTTCCTCCTGAGGTTTCCCTTGATCAGCTAATGTGTGTTGAAATACACCTTGTTCTGTCTGCAGTTGGCATTTAAAATACATTCATTAAGCAGGTTGGCTAATGCGTTATTAAAGAAACACCTTTTATCCTTCTCTAATCATATTCTTGGTACATCTCTCATGATGCAATAGGTGCTGGGTACATTTCAAAGGTGCGTAATTGTGTCTCACAGCATCGTGATGTAACAGGCTTCTCAGGTATCATATTTCCATGCATGAGACAGGGCTAGGTTGGTTTATGGGATGAAAGCATATTTGATATGTTGGTACTGGGTGGAGGAAGAGGTTAGTGGTAATGTTGCTGGGAGGTCACACTTGGTTATGGTCCAGTGCTCTTTCCAAAGCAGCCTTTCCACTGCTGGGGACAGGGTGCAGAACAGGTTGACCGAGTGCTTCTGTCCCATGGGCTTACAAGGCTGTAAGGGACAGAAACCAAAGGGGTGAAGGGAGCACAGGGAGAGCAGTGGTCTCTCTGCACAGTGCCTGAAGCGGCAGCTCCACACTGGGACACACCACCAGAAGACCTGGACCAAAACAGTGGGAGATGTGCTGTCGGGCCTGAGTGACTCGAGAAAGCACACCCATCACCCTCCAGTGGCACAGGATGTTACAGCCTGTGTATCCTATCCCCAGAAATCTGTGACTGCCGATCTCACCCCTCTGTGCCTATGCCTTATTGCTGAGCTTCGTGAGGAATGTAAGTGCTCCATTGACCACAGGGTTGAATTTCACCTGGATTAAATCCCTTTGAAAACCTAAACTGGGTTGCTGATGAGCTACACAGAAATACTTCCTGTCTACTGGGTTACCATCTCTAGGTTTTGCTCTTTCTGAAGCACAAAGCAGTCATGGAGGGGTTTCAGACCTTGCGATAGACGGCAGTGAAAGAAACATTATCATCCTATAACACAGGAACAGCTCAGTTGGTTTAAGTCAGGTTTGGCTGAAGAAACCTCTGTCAGCTTTAGCTTCTAATATTAAAACCTAGCATAAATGGGATTGCACATTTCTGAAACTAGAGTAAAACAGATCTGTGAGAGAAATCTTCATTAGAGCCGCAACTGCACAGAATCTACCACCTCTGCTTTTATCAGTGTTTAATACAAATGCATACATTGGAGCAAAAGGGAAGAAGAGAACCCCACAGGACGTGACTTCCAATTAGCAGGGGGTCACATCCCCTGCTGTGATTTACTATTGAAAAACATGCAAAAGATAATTGAACATTACACTCTCATCTCCTCCTGCTGCTGGTAGCATTACAAGGAGGGCTGCTCTGGACCCCTTGGGGAGATGGGGAGAAAGGATCAGGCAATTACATGCAGCGCCACATAATAACTGTGATTCATAACCTCGTGGCACTAAACTCACTGGGCCAGATCTTTAGCTAGTGCCCGCTGGTGTAGCTTCATTGACTTCAGGAGGGAGATGCTGATTTACGTCAGCTGCAGATCTGGCCCATTTGCTTTTTCTTTTTAAGAAAGCAATAACCTATGCAGAGGGAGAGCAGGGTGTGCAGTGTTCCTGCGCAGCAGCCTGATGGGTTTCTGCAGAGGAATGCTAAATATCTGCGAGATAATGACTGCTTCTGTGAAAGAAGATCAGGTTATATTGCCCCTTGTGCCTCCACAAGGTGGCTTAAACTCTGAAATTTGCTATTTTGGACACGGGATAGCCAAAGAGGCTGGAATGATCTTAGTTATAGTTAAGCTCCACAAAGGAGTCAAGAACAAATCTTTTTCTGTACAGCTTTAGGAGTAGGTTCTCACTGGCAGCATCATCTGGAGGTGCTAGCATCTCTAATATTAAAGTTTCCTTAGTCTGATCATTTTCTTATCCTGATTTGCCTTGGTCTGAGTTGGTTTAAGGGAAGAGAGCATAGTACAGATTAGGAATCAAGGTTCCTTGTGTCTCAGTCCAGCTCCAGCAGTACTTGCATTGTGACCTTGAGCAAGTCCCTCCATGGTCCTGTGTGTTTGACTATTCCTTGACTCTTGAGATTTTCTTTCCTTTGTGTGATTGCCTGGGAATTTTCCAGCTTCCTAGAAAAAACAGGCAGCCCCTCTCTGATGAGACCCAGGCCAGACACAGCTGTCCCTCCTTTAGTGCTGAGACCACACACAATTCACCCAGCCCTGGGGTAGTGGAGTCCTGGCATTTCTGGGGTACAGGGGTTTGGGACAGGCTGGGGTCTGGGCAGCTGTGCCAGGAATATGAATGGCTGCTGCAGATAGAAGACAGCTTATGATGGGAGCATCAGGGCCCTGGGAGCCTCAGACTTTACTGACTCAGTTTGGCACAGGCTGGAGCAAGGAATTTTTAATGACAGGGTTTGAAAATGTTAGCAGATTGTACGTAGCTCGTGCCTGCTTTCGCTAGCTGAACCAGTCAGTAATTTAATTACATGTGTGGCTTACAGCTAACTTATGCATGCCTATCTGTTGCATACCATGCAGCTCTGTGCAGGAGGGTGGGCTGACCCTGGGAAAGGGAGCTGGGAATCCGTGCTGATCTGCACTGACCTGAGGGTGATGGCCAGGACCTGGATTCATGAGCGGGGATAGCATTCAAGGACACAATAGTTTCCTGCCTTTGACCAGACTTGATGTGGTTTCAGGAATATATAACCAACATGTCTGCTTAATTCCTTTTCTTTTCATGTGGCTTCCTGTTGTAGTCCCTCTGTCTGTATTACAATGCTGTAAGATCCTCGAGGCAGGGACCATGGCTTTATATACCTTTGCTAAATACTAATACCCTCATCACATTGCTGTCAAGCAAGCAAGATTGTCATAGTGTGAGTTGGCTTCCAAACTCAGCTCCGAGCTCTGTCTCACTTTCTCAAAGACTCAGGCAGCACTGGAGTTGTAATTTAGGTGCCTGTACTGGTGAATTGGAGCGAATTGTGCTGATCTGATCTGTACTGCAAAAGCACCTGAAGGGGGAAAACCAGGAAGAACGAAACTTGGTATTGTCAGCTCTGCACTTACAACTAACTTTTTTATCCTTAATAAAATCTTTATCAGTTTAGAAATCTTGATGCTTTAAAATAACTGATGTTGGGCTGTTTCAGTTGCTTCTCTTTTGCATTCATGCTTTTAGGCATTCATTTCCTTCCTTTGCCACCCCCTATGCTGCACTCTCCTGACTATGAAACTTTAGGCTTTATTTTAATGAGAGATATTATCCAGAATCACATGACTCCAGGAGCTGAGTGATGGAAGAATCGTAGACAACACCCCAAAAAATGCCGCATGCTTGTCACATTAGCATTTGCTGTTAGAGAAATCCTAGGGAAGAATCAGAACCAGGCTAAAGATGAAGCCTGGAAAATGGTCATCCCAAGGTTTTCCTTATACCAATTGTCTCCAAATTAACCTTCTTAATGCTGTTTTGCTGCATGAAAGTGCTATTATTTCCATTTCACAGATGGGGAGCTGGAGCACAGAGAAACTTCACAACTTGCCCAAAGTCTCTCCAGCAGGCCACAAAAGAGAAAGGAAAAAATATATGCCTGAATCCTAGGTCAGAGTCCTCATGGGTCATTCCTTCTTGCTGATGAAAAGAGCTGGAGAAGAAGTTTTAGTAATACCTGGTTGGCCTCTGCAGGCTGAGTTAGGGCTCAGTGTAAGGAAGCAGTCTAATGTGTGGCTGTCTATCTGGAGGGTATTTGCACTAAAAAAGTTGCTGAGTCTGGAAAGCTGAGCATTTTCCCGTGTGATTGCTGCAGTTTCATTTTCTGGTCATGGTGGGAACAGCCTTTCTGGTTCTTAATGGAATTAGTAAAACATCCAAACATTTCATAACTTTAATGGCTGTAGAAGTGGGAGAAACTCCAGCTGGTAAGTGTAGACATGGCTCCTGGTTTTCCAAGTCAGTTTGCCCTTTCTTTAGTGAACTATTTAATTTTATTTTAGCAACCTGCTGTCTTCTCTCTGTTTAAATCTGGACAGAAGAAAGGGAGAGAGCTGATAAGCAGAGGTGCAAAGTCATCATCTCAAGAAGCTCCTAGAAATTAATAGAGAAAATGCAAATCCCAACATCTCAGTCTCCCAGGACAAGGCTTTTCTTAGTATTGACCTGTGCTGAATCTTCCCTTTGTGCTTCCTCCAGGCAGTAGAGACACCTAGTCTCTCCACCAAACTGAGGCTTCTTCCTGCCTCCTTATCTCTATCTGTTGCCTCTCCCCTTGTTCTTGCTTGACTACAGAACTCCAGCATGAATAAAAGATTGCCCTGTCCCCACCTGAACTGCTTATGGAGGGGAATATCCCCTTCTATGCACACATACTATTTCCTTTGAAGAAAGTACTCTTTTAAAATTACCTGGCACAAACACGCAGCAAGCTGCTTTCCTGCAAAATGAGAACTCACATCAATATGTGCCTGATTTTTTCTCTAGCAGCTTTGCACGTGCGTTAAATGCACCTACAAAAACCATGTACCCACAGCAACTGTGTCCATGCACAGAGGTTGTTTGGGTCATGGAAAATTGCATTTCTTGTTTTTTTTGTAAAAATACTTTTCGTAGGTACTTTTTTTGCAGCCAGTAACTAAACAGCTAATTGAACCCATTGGCTAGTGAAAGATGGGAAGTTGTAGTGACTAGACATTGAGTAGGAATTTAGAAAATGCTGTGCTCTGTGTTAGTTCCCATGCTAAGTCCTCTTTATCCTCTGGTAAATCACATGGAGGACTGAAAGAAGATGCTCGAAATCACCTGTAAATGCAGTATGTTCCCCAATGCATCTACCTTTCATCTGCATGGCTCCTCCACACTAACTGCAAGCAGCCTCTATGACAAAGCCTATATTTTGAGCTACAAAATCCTGCAGGGATACTTTGATCCTGCCCGAGGCAATGCTTGCAGGCACCCAGTGTAGGAGACAGGCAAGTTGCAGGGTGCAGCTTTCAGCCACCCTTAGCAGACCAGTGCCAACATAGCCATTAAGTTTTTCCATTTGTGAAACAGGAATAACACTTATCTCTCAAAAGCATCAAGCCACTTTTATGATGAGTGTTTACTTGTTCTTGGTGAATCTCACTTTGCAAATAGCTCCATGGAATATTTTTGGAAGGGAGAGGGTTGTTGTACAGTATAACAGAGTGTGACAATGGGTAGCAGAAATGGACTCCGAGTATTTGCAAAGTGCCTTGGGAGCCTGTGATGAAAGGCGAGATGCAAGTGTAAAGTATTATTATTCTAATGATGCCCAACTCTGAGCTGTGCCTTGTGGAAGTGTGTGAACTTTGGAGCGTGCCCTGAAGAATGTGAACCATGACAGCTCCCAGGAGATGCAGGGGATGCTGGCAACAGCTTAATCAATTATGACAGCTATGGTAAGATCTGTCCAGACTAGAGCACTTCAAAAACTACAAAGCCTCAGGCTTCTCTGTCTAGGTTTTTGCGAGAGTGGGACAATGAAGGAAATGGAATGATTGGGGTCCTTTGAACTGTAGTAATGCTAGCATCTGCTGGCTTAAATGCAAGACCAATCAGATAGCGTTTTATCATCTAAAAACACAGGATGGTACAGGAGGCAGTGCTGTGAATGGGTTAGATGAGATGTTTCCCTGGGAGAAGGGTGGGTTATCTCAAATGTGTTATTGTAAAATAAGACAGGGATGAAGGAAAACAAAAGGAAAACATCACACAGAAAAGATCTATTGGGGAATGGGTACCTCTGCAGAAACACCAGATCAAAGGAGGACATTTTCTGCTAGGAATCAAATTATCTTCTTCCTTTCCAAGTCAAATGGACCCATTTGAGGAACAGATAGGCAAGATACAGCCTCTCAGCCAGAGTGATTTTATCTCCCTCTCAAGTGTGCATGCATGTGTGAATTTCAAATAAACACAGCAGCAGAACACAAAGAGTTATATGAGCACAATGAATTGCACGAGCGTGCATCTGTTTTCTCAAGAGAACTGAATAAACTAAATCAGGTGAGGCTCAAAACTGCCAAACCAGCAAATAGAAATTAATTCACTTCAATTACAAGGATATTTCTTAAATATTGTCCACAGAGGCAAGCCACAGACCTGTACTCAGCTGAATGGGGTGTTCAGATATATTAATATTTCAAGGTATATTAAGCTGATCAGCTCATTCGGAAGCCACTGGTCCTTTTAAAAAGTGCTTCCTTTTAAAGGTTACTGTTCAGAGAATTGCCCAGGCATTGTATGGAGCTTCTTGTTTCACAGTGGCCAAGTGGCTGTGTGCAGGGATGTGTCCCATGCAGTGGTTCTACTGCAAAGGATGAGCCAGATCTCCAGCGACCCCTTGCACCCAGCACCCAACCTTGTTTCCTGTGACTGTTCCAAATAGCCACCATCCCTCCTGGCTGCCAGTGCATGGCCTGGAGTGGTTCTTAGCAGTAGGAAATGTGATTCAGGTGCGTAGGAATGATCCCAAGCCAACCAGTATGTTGCCACTATTTGCCCGGTGACCTGGATGTGCCACTTACATCTTGGAAGGCAGCTTTTTTGCACTACAGTGATTCACTCTCTGCTGGTGTCACCTGCAGCATCACTCCATCACTGCATGATGTACCAGTGATGGAGGAGTCAAGCATGCAGATCTCATGCCTGGCATGGAAAGCCTGACATGTCTTACACAGCCTGGTGACAAAAGTGAGAGCTGGAAACTAACCTGTAGCTGCACAATTAGAGGAGCAAACAGGGCTGGGCTTGCTCAGGAAGCAATGTACTGTGACTCTTGAGGGAAGAGCAGCTTTGCCAAAACACCTCCACCTGCTCCCTCTGTTCCATTCTTACTGCCTGAACTGAAACAATTACAGCAGACCTGTGGTTTTGACTGCCCTGTGTATGTTGCAGGAGAGTTCACGCAACAAAGACATGATAATTGCCTGCTACTGTACTGTGCTGGGGTGGATTAAGCATAGGATTAGCAGCGCTTCAAATACTGCTTTGGAGATTGGTAGCAGACCAGTTTACTGCTCTTCCTCCCTGCTTTAAGTGGAATTCAGGGAGAAACCATGTGGGTTTGGCTTTCATTGCACAACCTTGGTGATGTTACGATGTTTCTGTTTCCTTATGGAAATGGGGATCAATAATATTCACACTTCAGCAAAGCACCTTGAGGTTAACCTGTGGGAGATGATGGGGGAGTGGGGAGCGTCATGCATTGCTGTGGGCTTGCAGCCTATTGCCCACTCCATGAAACCTAAGCCACAGAAGAACACATCATCAAATGTGGTTTCTTTGCCATTCTTCAGTAAAGCATTACCAGCTTTCTTCATATACTGTTTGCAGTGACCTTCTGTGCTTTGTTCATGTCCCAGCTTAGATAAGGCTGGTTTTATTGCCAAGCAGGGCTCCTGGTATGAATATAAGCACCTAGAACAGTGATGATTTTTAGTAGGAGATCAGAGTAGACCGTCTTAGACCCTGATCCATGTACAATAAAGGGACATAAGTCAAAGTGTTAGGCGGATGGCTGACTGTGAGAGTCTAACTTTGATGTTGCAACTCCTCTCCCTTTTTATTGCACAGAAAGGCATAGTCTGGCAGTCCTTAATACTAGGCAATGAATCACCTACTTAATGACTGTAATAGGCAGCCAGAACACAGTCCACAGCCTTTTGGGGTCTGTCCAGCGTCTACTTGCCTGTCTGTAAGCACACATTTAGAAATAACAATTGACCCCTGATTCATAGGGTCAGTACTTTTACGTACCTACATTTTTATGATGAAAAAGGAAAAGTGTTTCCTTCATGAGGTTTAATTTACAAAGAGAAATGTTGGACAATTGTTGGACCAGCATTAAGGGAATGAGAAGGGTGTAATTTAAAATGGTGAATAATTCTGAAAGGATTTTTTCCTTTTCTTTTTGTCTTTTCTTTTTTTTTTTTTTCTTTTCTTTTGCCCAGCCTCTCTGCTTTACAGCTGGGTCATCACTTTAAGAAAGTCAATTTGCCACCAGTGTGCGAGAGATTTTCTTTGTTAATCCAAACGCCAGTTACAGCACTCCAATTACTGTAAAAGAGCAGCTAGGTTTTCATTTCCACCATGAGAAGAGACCTGTCCTGAGGTCCCAAATGAAGCACCTTTTGCAAACTCTGCTCAGTCATAAATAAAGTGAAGAGAGTACTATTGCGTGTGGTTTATTGCCACTCAGGATGGCTGGAGGTTACCTCCACAGATATGTCTCCACAGAAAAGCTCAGGGTCTCTTTCCTTGCATCTATTAAATCATGGCATCTTCTCTTTCTCCTGTTTTTACCTGTTTACTTCCTAGCTTGGGATCTGGCATCGTGACTTCCTAAAAGTTTCCTGAATAGCTCTGTCAACATTACCTGAGCTGCACTTGGCCTTCCTTATCTCCAGTAAGAAGAAATTAGTGATCACCAAGACTTACTTCTTCCTGCCATCTTTCACAGCCATCAAAGGGGTCACACAGAGTGACGGCTCTTCTTTGTCTACAGTTATACCAGCCTGGCCAGGGCTAAAAATGTAGTTAGAAGAAGCTGTTCGCAACCCATTCTGGACCTTACATCTGATTTTCCTTCCCATTAGTACCATGGAGTAGGTAATAAGGGACTTGGTTTGCCATCTTCATTCTTGCCCATTGATGGCCACACTTACTCTCTGAATGCTGAGCTGAGAGTGTGTTGCTGTGTCCTTTCTCCCTTCTGACTCATTTCTATCATTCATTATGTACTCTGTCTCTCACCACCATAATTGCAGGCCTGAATTTGTACATGGCTCTGGAAGCTAGATGGATTTGGGAAGATCACTGAGTTAGGGTTCCCGGGGCGGGGGTATGATGCTGAGGATATAGACTTATTAACTCATCCCAAAAATGACTGACCGAAGGCGTCCTCTCAGTCTTCACAAGTCTGGTTACCCAGATGTGGCTTCTAGATGAAGTACGGACACCTCATTCTTGCCCAGCAGTACTGCAGCATACTTCCTACCTTCTTTAGCCTCCAGATTTACACCACTCCACAAAAAGAAATAGTTCCACAAAGAGGAAGGGCATTATGGGAGAGTTAATGTCCTGGTGGTGTCCTGATTTGAGCTAAGATAGAGTGAATTTTCTTCTTAATAGCTGGTACAGTGCTGTGTTTTGGCTTTAGTCTGGGAATAATGCTGGTAATAAACCAGTGCTTTAGTTGTTTCTAAATAGGGCTTACCCTGCTAGAGGACTTTTCAGTCTCACGCTCTGCCAGTGAGGATGGGCACAAGAGACAGAGATTTTTGAGAGGAAATTTTACTTTGTAAGGAAAAAGAAATCTCTCTTTCTTTGCTGAAGACAAGACCCACAAAAAGCAGAGAACAGCTCAACTGCAGGTTCCTAGGAAACAAAAAATATCTTTATCCTGCCAATGTCTACTGGGGAACCTGGTGTATTTCAACAAGCTGAGAATTATGAAAGACATCAGAGTTAGCAACGCACAAAGAGCACACAGAAGGACTAGCTTTAATGTACCTGCAGAGACAAGGGTTGAACTTTGCTTTTATGATTAATCTAATCTTAAAAGACAGCACTTCTGGGTGGCTGTGTACTCTTCTGACACCTTCTAGCCACATTTGTTTAGATCTGACTCAGATGTGTGACTATCATCTGCCACAAAATCATTGGCACCAGTTTTGCAGCTAAAACCATGACCTGCAGCTTCTAATACTTTTCTGCTCATGATCCAGATCCAGAGCAGTTCAGCTTTCTGAAAACTGACAAGATTTAAGCTTAAAGCAATCTATTTGCTGGCTTGAGGAAGTAAAACCTGAGCAACTCTTCACAAAGTCCATCCTCTGAGAGAAAGGGTCAAGAGTACACACAGGATTCACAGTCCTGCCTCACTGAGCAAAATAATAAGCAAGCAAATTTAGGATGAGCATAGGTTCAAGAAAAGGATTGTCCTCACTGATATAGAAATGATACATAGACAAGCACTGAGTAAATTGTTTCTCTTTCCTCAACAAGCCTGTTAATTACTGGTATTTGAGTCTGAGGTATGTTAGTAGCATGAAGGGGAAATCGCTAATATGTGCCAGATTGATGCTGTGGTATTCCAGAGGGCAAGTGAAGTTTTACTATTCGAAAGTGGGATGCTCACTCATGGAGATCGCAGTAGAGCTGGTTAATTTTTTTTCACCACTTAAGTCACCACTGCAAAGGTTTTGCAGTGAAGGGAGGAGGTCACTTGGCCTCTTCTCATGTTAATGTTTGACTAAATCAGTCGATGAGTGACCTATTAATTGAATAGTTGCAAACTGCTGAAATGCCAGGTTTTTATACGTGAGCGTAAAGAAAACAGGGAACCATATTCATGTCAGGTCTTAAGGCTCTGACGAAATCTGCAGACAATGTCTGAGGAGATTCTGCATGTTGTGCATTTTGATGTCTTATGAAAATGCTGATCTGAAGTTCCTGGAGCGAACTTAGTTTTCTAGTGCAATACATACAATAATAATGTGTTCAATTGCAGCTGTATAGTTTGACTTTGGTAAAGATGAATACATATTTCTAATGACTCTTATCTACCTTGTTAATTTTTAGCTCATTAGAAAATGAATATAAATTGTGAGGGGAACAGACTGTGTGAGAAGTTTAAATATCATAATGCCATAAGAAGAAACTTCATAATGTGCACATCTTGCAAACAAACAATTGTTAAATTTCTTCAAACAAATAATATAAAAGATTGATTTACATATGGAATAAATCAGACTAAGTGCTTATTCAAGCTAAATTGGTTGAAATCTAATAGCCAGGTGAAATAGACGGAAATAGACAATAGAAGGATACGTTAAGGTGAAATACCCAAAGATGTGAAAATATTGGAGGAGACTGTGAACTACTTCACTTACACATGAATGTAAAGGAGACATTTCTAACAGCGTTTCTGGGACCTGGCAGGAGCCACATCTCAGATGAGAGGAGCAGTTGAGACACTGAGGGCCTGCCACTCTCAGGTTGGCAGATGACGGGGTAAGTCTGAAGTGAGTTTATCACCTAAGGATAATAATTTGGAGTTCAGTGGAGAGAAAGTAACCACATTTGGATGTGCATTTGAACTTGTGTCCTTTTTGTTTTTAGCCAGGTACAGAACAATTTTTATGGACCAAGACTTGAGCAAGTGACTTGCAACTCAGCTCTCCTGAAAGCAGCTCCATCTCTGTGATGAATAAGTGACATTTCACTGTGTCAGGGTTGGTTTCGGGGAGGTCTTTTCAGGGCTGGTGAGCAGGAAAAAAGTTCCATACTTGAATCATCAAAGAAAGACTAAGAAGCACTTCCAGTGGGTTGATTGGAGATAGCTAAGAAAAGTGAGCTTACTCTTTACACGCTTGCATTTGCTATACAGGGATCTGCTTTTTGATCAAGCAGGGCCTTCTAGGTCAGCATATCAAAAATGGTTGAACACAGAGGTGGAGAGAAACAAGAACTCAACTGAAGCATGCAAGGTTTCAAAGGGAAATGACAAGGTTACCCTTTCTTTTCTTCACAGGACTCTTTCAATTATTGTAAGCAGTTGTTATGGAAGCTGGAGTAAAAGATTTCTTCCATGCACGGTGTTTGCATTGTCCTACAAACAAAGCCAAATAAAAGCTTTATTTAAGAAAGGTGTGTATCCTCCCTTGTTGAAAATAACTGGATAAGGCAACCTATGTAGGATAGAAAATATTTACCGAGGCATAATACTGGTGCTACTGAGGCTGGTGGGAGTCTTGCTAACTTGGGAGGATGGAATCAGGTTTTCAGATGGGTGGGACAAACAGAGCACAGTGGGACTGAGGTATTCCGGTAATGTGCCATCTTTTTCTAATCAAGGGACTTGCATCATTCTGGGAATGGAGATGTTTAGTGGAGGGTGGAGTGACTCAGATAAATAAGCAACTGAAACTTAGGATGTCCATCCACCCCTTATCTGAAATGGCCAGATCTCTTTGTTGTGCAAAATGGGGCTGGAAAGCTTGAGGGAATAAATTTCCTTCTGACATTTGATATTGTCTGCTCCTGCTTCAGCTGTAGGTACGAAATCAGCTTCATTTCTCCGCTCTTTGGTTAGGCCCTTTTCTTTACTTCCTTTTTCCTCATACACTAACCGCTATAGGACACAGGCAGCAGCTACAGCTGCTGCTCCTGGAACCAAATCTCTTCACATCCCCAGTCCCTTCCCTTATACCTCTGAGTGGGGTCACTGGCTTGTAAGTCAATTATGGCAAATTTAAGCAAGATTGCCTTTGTGGAAACAAAGATTCTTATCTACATACAGTGTCATTATTATTAAGATGCGGATAAGAGAGAAGCAGGATGATATCAGTGATGTCCAGAAGCTGCTGCATGATTGTGAGATAACATTTTTGTGTACTTCAGATTTCTACAAATATTTTCTTTCCACTAAACCTAAATTTGGTGTTACTAGTAAGTAGGATATGCAATTCAGCATAAGCTAATAGAAATATTTAAGGGTAATCTTTGTTTAGCTCTGTAGGTATCAGTTGCAAACCTGATGCTCTGAGACAGATTTTCTATTAGTTTGTGCTTCCCAGATATTTAAGAGACAGGTCTGGACATCCAATCCTATTCTAAGTGTAAAAGTTAGGAGCTTTACATATTTAGATAGCTGACTTATGGGACCAATCAGTTCTTAGAGGGTTAAATGACCCAAGCTAAAGCAAGAAACGGAAGTCCAATTGAGGCAGACTTAAAAATATGGCCCTGGAAAATGTCTGGATGAAATTTATTTGCAGACTAAAATTCCACCATTTGCAGAAGGGTCACCAGTGTCACTTCTTCACTGAAAAGTCAACTGCCTTTACAAATGTTTTCATCTTCAGTGATTGAAAACTGATCTTTTTTAACAAGTGTACTGTTGACAAAAATCCTATGTTCAAATGAAAACTTTTTATCTATTAGATTTTGCACTTTCTGAAGAGGAGTCGTGATCTTTTGCAGAAGGCTGACTCCTTTTATAAAAAATAGGTTGTTTATCTGAAAACGTATCTTTGTTTTAAAAAGGTTTGATGCACCCAAGGTCAAGATCTGCTGTAAGATCTAATCCTTTCTGTGTTCATGCTTGATTGTTTGCAGCAGCGTGCTTCTGCTCTTTCAAAAGCAGAAAAGACTGCAGGGCCACTTTTTATGGCAGTTTGGAGAGGGGCTTACTTAGCTCTCTACACTATCTAATGACTTAGAAAATCACCATTTATCAGACCAGGTCAGCTCAAAAATTAAAGCCAGGAAACTGCTGATAGTTTTCTGGAGTTTCATGAAAGTTTGCGTAATTGTCAGCACATGTCATTGGGTTTAGCAGCTGCAGGAAGATCCTGGTCTCCAATAAACAGGGATAATTGATTAATAAAGCATATCTGTGGCCATTATCTGTTAACTGAGAACTGAGCAGCCAGGTCTGGAGCCCTGCTGCTGAAGATACAATTTACGCATTTGTTTAGCTTAAAGTCTGTATCTGGTCTGAAAAATTGCGGTGAATCATTTGAAGACCCAGAATTGATTAGGCCACCCACACATGTTGATAGGATTAACATTTCAGAGTGAGTCCAATTAAATCTGTGGCAAAATTCCCTTTGGCTTTTATATGACATAGAGGTGGAAGGGATGAGAAGTTTCTCTAGGTCTAGTCCTTCTGCTCAAGTAATATCTCAAATTTCCATGACTTACTTGACTGGATCTCATGATAAAATCTCACAGCTTTTCTTATGTCTTCAAAAACTTCTTCCTCTGCCAATTAGAAAATCCTTGTTCTCCATCAAGCATCTTCACAGGCAGTTTGCTCTAGTTGTTGTGCCAAAAACCATTCTGTAGCTTAAATAATTCTTCCATGGCGTTTATCAGTATGAGATATTTAGATACAATAACCATAATCTGTGTCAGCCTTTGTCCTGTGAAGCTAAACAAATCTCATACATTTCATTTCCTCTTGTAAAACAGGCTATCCATGTGCCTGGACAGTTCAATAGCCTTCTTCTGCATCTATTTCCCTGTGAATTTAGTTTTCTTGAAAAGGGATGACCAGAATAGCACTCCATGAGTTTTCCTGGGCCTGTGTACAATACGTTACCATTGCCTTCATTTGACAAACTCCTTTAAACACAGATTGTTAAGATGATGCCTGTGCCATTTCCAAGAGCTAATTTCAGAGTGGATGCAACCCAGAAACAGGCAGCCCCACCGAGAGACCTCTGCTGCTTTCTCCCCAGGCAGCACCTGGGATTACTTCAGTGAATGTCTTCATTTTATGACTTTATAGAAGTGAGAGGCAGGATCTTGAAGGCCATGACCCTGAGTGAAAGGAGCACCCTATTTCCCGTGCGTGACTAGCCCAAAGTGGTGGTCTTTGCAAAACCCAGGTTTCATGGGGCTTTTATGACAAGATGAAGGGCAGGCACTATGGAAGGCACATATAAAGTGCCATATTGTTGTGGTCTCTGTACACCCAGCAAAGAGTGGGACCCTGAAATAAATCACCTGGGCTCCAGCAAAGTCAATATAGCAATTTATACCAGCTAACCATGTGGCCCCTGGGCTTGAGGTTACCATGGAGAGATAACATATTATCCTGATGTTTCTGGGACTCTGTCCTTTTTATGCTGCTGTCGGCACACAGGGAGCTGGCTAGGGAGGGAATGGGGCTGTCAGTAGAGCTGCCATGGTTTTTGGGCAGACAGTCTTTTTGCTGGAAATTTCATGGATTTTACACATAAAGAAAAACCCATAGCATGACATCAGAAATATTATTTTTACATTTTTATTTCTTTTCTCCCTTTTTTTTGTTTCCCTTTCTCTTTGCCTCAGCTATCTGTGCTTGACAGTGACCAAGACAGTCATCAGGCTGTTTGGCTTGCTATCTTGGTTTGCCATGTCCAAGCTGCCGCAGGACACCCATGACTGGGCTGATGGTTTTACACCTCTTAAAACCCACTGATCGCTAATTGCTGTGTGAACATGTATGTCCTTTGGAGTCCTCTGCTCTCAGGTCTGTCTGGCGATGCTTGAAGGATAGGAAAATGCACTCTCAATTCAGCTAAGCGGTGCAACGTGTTGCAATCTGTTGAAGAAAGACTTTTATGCAGCACCAGGAAGAAGCTATGCAGTTATAATGAATTTCTCTGATGTACTCTTCATATCTCTATGTTTTCTGAATTTTCCAAGAATATCAATAATAACAAAAAAATCTTCAAAGTTATCTCCTTACAGCAATTTCAGTACATTTAAGACATACAGTAAAACATTCACTAAGACCCACAAAGTGCATGGTTTAGACATATACATGTGCCTGTGGGAGTATATATTACATTGGTAATTGAAATTCATTTTTCTTTGATATGAATTTATAAATTTTAAAGGAAATCAAGAAATTATTCAAAATCTCAATTAAAATCCATCTGTAAGTACATATAACTAAAATCTCTTCATATATATTCTTCATTGGAAGGATTGTGTACAAGCAGTGGAGGTAGTTGGTGTAAACTGGTACTAAGAAATCCCTTTTGATAACATCCTGAATCACTGCAGAGCTAGACAAGAGATCCAGTTATTTAGTGTGTTGTGTTTGGGGCCATTCTTTCACTCCCTTATTCTGTTGAGTTTTACAGTCTTAAGAGACGGCCATTAGGTAAATGTCAAACCTGAGCAATGGATAATTTTCTTTTTTGGAAACAGAAGATCTGCTAAAAAAAACCCCAAACGTTCAGAATAGAAGTTTCACTTCAGTCAAATTTATGAAATAATTTATTCGAGAAAAAGCAACAAAAAACTTCCTTTAACTATTTCAACATTTCTTTTTAGGAGTTATTTATTGCAAACATTTTGACTTTTCACTTGAATGAGGCCTTTCAGTTTAGAAATTAACCCTGAAAGAACTCTGAAAGGGGGAAGATAATGCCAAACCCCATTTCCGTTTAAATAAGATTTTTCTGATTAATGCAAAGTAATTTTTTTCAGACAGTTGTTGGTTTTTATTTCTTTTCCTTTTGGATTGACTGAAATGGGAATTATTTTAACTACTGAACGGGAAAAGTTAAAAAAAAATAAAAAATGCCAGGTTTAATGACTAAGTTTCTTGAGTAAAAATCTGGAAGATGAAGCTTCAAGGTTTTCCTTATATTAGTAAACATAATATAGTCTCATGCTACTCCCAAAGCAGTTTAGCAGATGCATAAAAATATTTAAGCAATTCTCGGGGAAAAAAAGCAAATTATGACTCCAATAAGACATAGATTTATTGTGTTTTCATGTACATTAGTTTGTACCTTCACAGTACCCCTAGATAGAATCACAGAATCATAAGAGAGTTAGGGTTGGGAAGGACCATCAACCTCCTGCCATGGGCAGGGAAGCCTCACCCTAGACCATGTCACCCAAGGCTCTGTTCAACCTGGCTTTGAACACTGCCGGGGATGGAGCATTTACCACTTCTTTGGGAAACCTGTTCCAGTGCCTCATCACCCTCACAGTAAAGAACTTCTTCCTTATACCTTACCTGAACTTCCCTTGTTTAAACCCATTACTCCTTATCTTATCACTACAGTGCTTGATGAAGAGCCCCTCTCCAGCATAGGTGTGCGTTGGTGCTGAATCAATGGATATATTTTATTCTATTTTTGCATGGAGGAAGTTTATACCTTAAAGCCTTAGTTTTGATGTAATTTTCCCAAACATTTACGAATGGAAAGACAACTTATTTTATTTGGTTGTTTCATGATTGCTTCTGATGTCTTCTTCAAGGTCCCAGAGAGGTAGCCTTCCTTATTCCACTAGGCTCCTTGCAATGCGGCCCTATTCAGCTGAAGTTGAAGTGGTTTCATCTTCCTTGTTTTTTTCTGCTATCTGGTGTTTTGATGAAGTACACTTAGAAAGCAAATCATTGTCCCAGTGTTTCCACAGGCCTGCTTTCAGGCTTGGTAATAAGATAATAAGATTCCTCTCCCTGAGAATGTGCTGTGGGTGCACACTGAATCACAAACTGTCCTGCTCACACTTTGTGGAGGGGTAATGTAAAAAGAGACAAGGCATAAAATAGCATTCACTGCCCTGGGGAGGAGATTGCAGTTGGTTGACATTGATGATGGGGAGGCCAGGTACCATCACACTGACTGCTTTTGCAGTGGGATGTGACTGTATCAAGATGTTGGTAACAGTCTGGTCAGTGTATGAATACACAGGGAACACAGGACTCAAAGGTCATTTATTTGTCCACTGTAAAGCCCCACTTGTTCTCTGCTTATCCTGATGTAAACTTCTGATTATTGTGTCACATGCTTTGAAGCTTATTAGCTTCTTCAAGTCTCCCCATCCCCATACGCATGCAAGGTTCTGTGTGTGAGTGCTGCTTCTGCAGCTAGACTGGCTCAGACAGTAAAGCAGTACCAACATGAGTGAGACATGAAGGTTGAGACTATGTGCTTGGAAACATGTAGGTTTGTGAAACAGCGTCTCACAGACTGACCTGGGGGTGATATTTAAAGAGGTGCTGTAACACAACAGCTTAGCTGAGACAGGGGAAGGAAAGACCTTCCTATTCATGTCCAAATATTTTTGCTTAGGAAGCTCTCTCGTCTCTTAATCCTGCATTTTCAGAAGCAGAAGAAGCTCCTGCACCAAGTGCAAGAGCTGAGGTTCCCTCACTGTCCCCTCCAGCCCAAGAACGAGCTGGAAGTACAGTGTGTGAGGACAGGCATGTCCCATCCACAGCCCCTTCCCCTGCTACAGATTACTCCATCCCATGAGGGCTGCGTCAGCCTCTCCTGTAAATGTAAGAACAACTTGGCTTTAGCTTACAGCCCTGTGCAAAGACTGTCCTACTCTGCAATCTCTAAAGCAAGATGAAGGCAAACCATATCTGAGGAAAGTCTTGCTCTGTCTATGTGGGAGACCTTTAGCGTAATGTCAGCTAATGCTGCTCACAGACTGCACAGGCTGAGCTGTACCAGTAGTACCTTGAAGGACCAGCAAAAGCCTTCATTCCTCTTTCCACTTACCTTTCCTGTAAAGTTTTTACTTGTGAGATCAGAAGCTCAGTGACCTAGTCAAGGAGGGAACTGGAAAATGGGTTTAGTTGGAAGGTATGACTCAAAAGCACTGTTCAGAACCCAGATATCTTCCCCTGGGGATTATAGAGTGAGCAATACTAAAATAGGTGTGTCAAGATGTCACCAAGCATGCATGGGAAGAAACTTTACACGGTGCAATGAAAGTGCTGCAGTCGGAGCTCTGAGTTTGAAGAAATGCTCTGATTCAATCAATGGCCCTTCGTTTATCCTAGTTCTGCTCCTCCATTCAGCAGGAAGCCTATTTCATTCCTTTTACTGCTGCTGTGCTTTTTACTGCTTCCCTTTCCATGAGCATCTATCATGAAGCAGTTCTCATCCTTTGCCTCTGATAGCTAACGGGTCCCTGTCACCAGACTGATCTTTGATGGTGCTGCATCGATCACACAGAAGGAAATGGCTATTGAATGGGTGGCAATCAACTTTTTACCTCTCCCTGGAGCCAGAGTGCATCAGCGCTTTCCAGCATTAAGCAGAATCCTCTTGGAAGGTGTTTTTTGTGCTATGTTTCCTCATCTGGAAAGCTGGTGTCCCAGTGCCAAGTCATAGTACTCAGGGGACATAGCAGCAATTGCTTGGTAAGTTTTGCTTTGAATTTAGTGCCATAGGAAGATAGAAAAGAGAGATGGTGCCTGGGGCCAACATCTGGCTGACAGGTCCTGCTTTCCAGATCAGATTTGCTATTGAGATCAGGGGAGAAATGTCCCACTGACAACAAAGTTTTCTACCACCCATCTCCACCTTTGCAAACTCAAACCTAAACTGAGACAAACTCTGGAAACATGTTTGCCAGCATGACTGGAGGAAGGAAGCCCAAATGCAGGTATTCATTGGAAAGAAATAAGTAGGATTAAATCTGAGTTGGTAATAGCATACTGGTATAACCCTTGCCTCAGCATTTTGCAGAAAAATCTGAATTTCAGTCTGAAAAAAAAGAAAGAGAATTAAGAAGAGGCAAATCCTCTGTGTCTCCATGCAGAAGCAGAGAGTAGATCACAGCCCGTATGTTCTGATCTTTAGGGATGTACCTCTAATACCTATTGCATAGCAGATAATTGCACTTGAAGAGGTAAACCTTAACAAACAGGACTCAGAAGTACTCAAGAGGCAACAGAGCTGGTAGGACCAAGATGCCCTCAACAAATATGTTTGCAGATAGATCCAGAGTTGTTCTATCTGCACACATCTTTCACGCATTTGGCCAGATGGAGCTCATCAGTAGGGCTAGTTTGATGTACTCATGTGACTGCCAGGCATCTCTACCCAGAGACATCCAAATGGACTCCAAGTGGATCCAGTCTAGAAGTAGAGTACACGTGTATATAAGCAGTAGTCAAACTGGGTTTGTGTATACAAGAATGTCTAACATAATTTCAAAGCAGTGAGGGAGTAGTCCCTGTGCATTCCTACTTGTCTGGATTCTCTTTTTCTTCCTGCTCTATTATTTTCAAATATTTACAGCAGCAGTTCAAACTCCCATCTTTAACTCCATATGCAATAGTTCAGGCTTTAAAATATCCTACGCACTTGCATAGCAGTTTGCTGGTACTTACAGAATGTATTTGTCCCTCTTTTCAAAGGGATTCTTGACTGTGTTCCAGAGGGAAGGAAAAACAAAGATAGGAGTAGGTGTATGCTAATCCTAGTAAGATATTCAAATGTAGGACTGTTTGCAGTTACAGGAACAAAGTTTGCATGATTCTGGGCTGCAGACACACAACACTTCTTATCTTAGGTCCCCTTGTAAGGGGACATGAGTGTCTGTTCCAGCCAAACTTGTGTTTGTGGCAGGGGACCATGACAGTTTACCCGACTTATCAGACAAAGTTAACATCACTCCTGAAAATTTTCTCCTCTCTCCCTGAGTTCCTGTGAGAACATTGATGCAATTTTACTGCGTTTTGTGCATCCACCCATGGTTATAACAAAGTGCACTTCAAAATACTGCAAAATAGTCAAGTTACAAGTGCAGGCAAATGTTGAGATTCCCAATTTCCTCTTCCTTGTTTTGCAAACACTGGCAATTTTTTTCCCTGTACCGAGGAATAAGAAGCATCACAAAGGTATTCTGTATCGAAAGGCCTTTCACTCTGCCTTGGCTTTTAGATAGCTTCCGATCCAGATCTGCTATAGATATCTCCTTTTGGCTACTATTGGAAGCTCCCTGCAGTGTGCAATAAACATTCACTTCATATCACACATCTCACCCTGACAGGCAAATCCCTTGCATATCAATGTGGGTCTGTGAAGAGATTTTGCTTTTTTACATTCCTTCCACTCCCAGCTGTTAATTTGCACTGACTAGATAGCAGGGGGTCCCACTCTGCCCCAGAGACATGCTTGTGACTTCCATTGACTTTAGTAGGATTTGTGTGAATATACCCAGAGTCAGTCCCTCAGTGGAATTCAGACAAGCTGGCTGGAAATTTCAAAGTCATCAAGGAGTTTTAAACAGCCAGTTTCTCTTATTTTAAAGGGAATGAATTGCTCAGATCTCATGTAATCATTAAAACCCACAGAGTTCAAAATAGCTAACTAGGTCTAGTTTTATTGTTGCTTCCATAAAGCAAACCTACTGCCTGTAATCACCCTGCACAAGAGAAGAAACATGAAGGCAGGAGTTAGCTTTTCACTTACAGAGATATTTGAAAAGAATGGCAAAGCTTTCATAGGTTCAATTACTGCAAGTGTGAATTACTTCTACAAACATTTTGGCAGACCTGCAGAGGACTGAAAACACCTTTCCCTGCCACCAGTGTTTGTAAAAAAGACGCTTTATGGGTTTGATGACTGCAGTTCCAGATTAAAACTGAACTATTTTAGATTAAAAGTATAGGACAGCACTAAAGCATTCAGGAAACCTGTAAACGGAAATATTAGGTACATGTATGGCATTCTGTGTTGGATTTCCTTTATCCACTTGAGGAATAATCAGCAGTTATTAAATCAGGAAAGCTTTAGCAAGTTATTTAAATACAGAGTGGAACTGTTAAAGGAATCAGTTAGATGTTAATTACCCACAACTTTCAGAGAATATATGTGCCAAAAATACATGCAAAGAATAGCTTGGGATTTGAGAGTATTTTGGATCCTAACTCATTTCAGAAAGAAGAAATCACTTACATGTTCTTTTAAAGTCCATTTTTCAAAGATACCGCTTGGTATCTTTGATGCCTCAATTCTAGTATAGTCATCCCTCTAGAATAGCATGTTGCTTCTAATGGAGCTGATACATACAGGCAGTGCAAAAGACCATGATTAACTATTTGGTTTTTAAATATTAACCAAGTCTTCACTTTTCCAATTAAAATCTATCAAATTAAGCAAATTGCATTGAGGATTGGAAAGAAAAAAAGATCCTTCACTTAATTATTTAGCCAATATTTACTGGGTAGGAGTGTATTATTAACACAGCAAAGGAGCCTATTAATTACTATTCACAGCATTTTTAATAGTAAAAAAAAAAAGCATCTGCTGTTTCTGTAAAAGAAATATTGTCACTAATAATCGGTCCTAAATTTTAAATGCGGCGTAATAAACTCGATGTGTCATTTCTCTGTTCTGTACTGACACATGCTACATGAGGGAGCTGAACTTTTTTCAGGCCTCTGTCAAAAGCCTGTTTGTTGGTGACCTTTAATCAACTTGTATCCAATTATGCAGAAGTCTAATGGCGCATTTCTAGATTTGTAATGTATTTTCCACCAGAAAGCCCTGCTTCGGCATCACCACCTTTTCACCTGTGTTGTGATAACAGAGACAGCAAAAGCAGAAATGAAAAAAAATCACTTTCCTTTATTATATAAAAAAGTTTTAATGTGTCGTTTGTTGCTTAAAGACTCTGAATGTGTAATCTATTTATTGAGAGAGAAGAAGTGAGAGGAAAGATATTCTGAGGTAAAGACAGGCTTCAATTTTCTGCTTGATTTTAGATGCCCTGTGTGAACTTTTGCTAATCATCCATGACTTTTGTCCCTGAAATCCGCAGCATATCATGGAAGGAAAAGATGAAAGGAACAGTTTGAAAACTTTTAGGCTATCCATCTATTTGGTGTTAGGATCACATCTAGTTAAGCTATTTCTGACAGATGTTTGTCAATTTAATTTTTAAATGTTGAATTTCTTACTACAGTTAAATCCATGTATTTATCCTAGCCTTGGCATATAGGAAGAGCTTATTCCTTTTGTGTCTCAAGTACTTCGAGACTGTTTTCATATCTCCAGTCAAACTTCCCGTAGTCCAAACCAATACCAGATCTTTCCTTCCTGAAGCTGGAAGCAGTATTGCAGGGGTGAACAGAGCAGGACAGACACTTCACATGTCTTACCGGCGACTTTTTTGTTTGTATGCACTACTGTCCTATTTGTCTTTTAAAAAACAATGGAACACTGCTGACTCATGTTCAGTTTGTGATTCGCCATAATTCCCAAATAGCTTTCTTCGCCTCTTCAGCAGTTCTTTGTCACGTATTTTAACAAATTGTTATTCTGATCTATGTGAATATATTCACTTGTTCTTACTGAATTGGGCCTCGTTTTTCCAGGTCACCTCCCTAATTTGTCACAATTTTTCTGGTTCCTGCTGAATCTGTTTACAGACTGCCTGAGTTTGATTTTATCTGTAAATGCAACAAACACACTTTTATCCCTTCTTCTACATCATTCATGAAAATATTGAACTTACGAGACCTGAAACAGACTTCTGTGATTCCCACCTGATACAATCCTACCATTTGGACACCAAATCATTAACAAATTACTCTTAAAATGCAGATTTCTGACAAATTTTACATTGCTTTTCTGTACAGTTTAATCTTGACCATGTTTTCTTAGCTTGCTTATGAGAATGTTATGTGAGATGGTGTCAAAAGCTTCACTAAAGTCAAGATGTATGATATCTTCTTTTCCTCCTCTGCCCACAAGTTTTTTCCCTGTTGTAGAGTGGAATTAGATTGGTTTGACATGATTTGTTCTTGGCAAATCTGTGTTAGCTACTGCTTCTCTTCCTGTTGCCACCTAGGTGCTTACAAGTAGTTAGATTATGTGTTCCAGGTTTTAAGGGGTTTTTTTCAGGAATCGAGTTAGATTGTCAGACTGATAATTCCCTGGCTTCCTTACTCCTTCATACAGTAGGTGGTCTGCTGGCTCTTCTTCAGTCTTCTGACCCTACTAATTTTCCATGAGTTCTCTGAGAGATTTACTAATGCCTATGAGATTATTTCTGCCTGTTTAAGTATCTTGGGATAAATGCCCTAATGCCCCACTGAACTGGAAACATCTGCCTTATCTAAGTACTCTCTAATCTGACCTCCCCCTGTTGTAACCTGAGTTATTGCCCCTTGGTTGTATCAATCGTCTAGTCATAGTTGACCTTTCCAGTGAAAGCTGAAACAGAAAGGCACTAAACATTTCACTTCTCATCTGGCAGGAACTCATTCCCTCCATTTAGCAGTGAACCACTGTTTTTCCTCAGAGTTCTTTTTACCGCAAATGTGCTTACAGAAAGCTTTTTGCTTCCTTTGCTGATTTCCTCTCTTTTTGTACCTTTGCTTTTGTGATTTTTTCCCCACATATTTATGCTATTCATTAGTACTTTTCTTTAGTACTTCAGTGTAGTTTTCACTTCCTGTACATTTTATTTAGCTCCAGGTCATTGAAGAGCTCATGGTTTAGCCAAATTTTTTTCTGATTGCACTTCCTATCCTTCCTTCATGTTGGCATGGCTTCTGATTGTGCCCTTACTGTCATTTCTTTAAAGAATTGCCAACTCTTTTAGACTCCTTTGTCACTTCAACTTGTTTCCGAGGAGATCTCACCCACCAATTTACACTGTTTATTGAAGTCTGCCCTCTTGAAATACATTGCTTTTAGTTTTCTGTTTTCCCTCCTTCCTTTGCTAAATACAGTGAATTACTCATTTCATAGCAATTATAACTCAATTTCCCTATCCATAAACAGGGATAACATCCGTTTGTCTCTGTAGACTATAAACCCTTCTGGGGCAGAAAAAAATATTCTTTTTTTCTTTCTTTCTTTTTTTTTTTTTACTTTTTTATTTTAAATGCAGCAAAATGTAAGAACATTCCAGTATTACCTGATCCCTCTAAAGACATCCTTTCTCCTCTTCCCTGTAGTCTATGCTTCCATAGGGGCCAGGAGTACCTTTCCCTTCCTACAGTACCATTTATCTATCTTTGTCAGATAGTATCGATAGCTCTCTGCTCTGCCATTCTACTGTAGTATCTCAGCATCTCCTTTGCTATCAGCTTCCTAATTGGCTGCTGTAAAACAGGTTGAAGAGCACAGGTGGTTGTACTGGCAAATGCATCCAAATGGCAATATAAGAAGTACTGGCAGTGACAGGAGAAACAGTAATATTTTTATATGGTATATGTATTGTGGGGCCTGATGCCAAATTAGAACAAGACCCAAGTGCACAGCAATGCACGTGTGGATTTCCCCTAATTTTGTGCTCTAATTTACCAGGCAAAGGAATGTGGATTTTCAGGTCAGGAAGCAGCTGCGGTACAGCCCAGCCAGCACCTCAGGATACTGTGAGAACCATGTGGAGCCTACACATGCTCCAGAGACCAGACACAGCATCATATTCTCTCTGCTGTTCAAGGAGGAACTAGTGCTGGAGCGCTGTCTACAGGAATGTAAAGAATTTCCAGATACAGATATGTGACTGCAACCCTTCAACTAACTCCAACTGTAAAAAGCAATAGATGTAGGTCATTTGGTCACCCACTGCATTCATCCAGCATTGCCTAGCAGTGGACAAGAGCTCGGAATTATCTCCACTGTCATTCTTTTGAAGTCTTCCTGAATGAGGAACTTCCCTTGCACTAAAGTATGCACAATTGAACACGGACATAAAAAGTAGCAGGAGTGGTTAGCAGCCAACTCTGACCACATGGATCATGTCTGAGTAACTGGGCAGTGAGAAAGTGGGCTTATGATGCTGGCCAGAGAAAAGAGTCAGTCAGACCAGCAATCTTGCACTCATTTACTTGTTCAGGCGAGTGCTGTTGGCACTGTATCATGAATGGCAGTCGCTGAATCCATATAGATGTGATGCATTTGCAGCTAACTAGAATTTGCTGGAAATTATCTGACAAATTAGGTTTTCACTGGGAAATGTCAAGTTCTTAACAGCCACTTATTAAGGTAAACATTAGGAAAAAAAATGTTTATCAGAGAAAGTGTCTCAGGTTCAGGATAATACTCGGGAGCTAAAGAAAAGCAATTGAGAGATACAGGCTGAAGGGTGATCTTTCCCAGAAAATCGTTAGCTCAGTAAATATTCTTCAGGGGTGTAGGTGATTGGGACTGAGATTTCAAATCCTAACTACTCTGAACTAGATATTTCTGCCTTTCCACTTGCAATTGTTTCCATTTGTGTAAAGAAACAATATATTAGATTGAGGATTTGCCCCTGGCTTTCATTTTTTCATGGTTATACAGAGCCCCTGGATTATAAAGGCAATTCAGTACTGAAACATGTTGTTTCCTTTTCTCCTCTGAGCCAACTGTTTGTTATCATCCCTGCGCTGGAGGATCCTGCCTCTGCTGATCCGTGAGAGGAATGGTGTGAGTCACGGCAAAGTCAGAAAACTGACTTAATTATTGCCATTGTATTATTACAATTATTAACTGAATGGATTCTTGCACCTTCAACAGAGAAGATTGAACAAAACTCATCCAGAAGTGTTTCATAATGAGAAAAATGGTGTTAAAATTCTTGTTTCTGCTCATAGTGTTGTGTGAGGATGGTTCCTCTGGGATTTTGAATAGTTCTTTTAAAAGGTCTTCAGTTCATTTGAAGTAAAAGTATGGAGAGAGACAAAGAGAAGGAACTGAAATCACGAACATTTCTGCAGGAGAGGAAAACTAATTCCTACCATGCTCTGCAGCCAACCTCTTGAGAAATGCACAAAGGAATTGACACTTGTAAACAGAGAAAAATGAAAATGAGCCCAGGCTTTATCATCTGAATGCAGTACTGTCTCAGATGCCAGGATTAGGAGATTCCTATTTCAGAAACTGCAGGAACGTTAGCCTGTGGATTAGAGCTAAAATTCTTTGTGGAACAGTGAGCCAGACACAACGTGTACGAGTAGCTTTTCATTGCCTTTCTCCAGGAATGTATTGAGTATTACAAAAAACACAATGTGACTCCAATACAAATGTTTTCTATTTAGAAGCTGCTACTGAGGGATCATAGAAAAAACACTACGGTACTCCTAGCAGTGTCTGATTCAAATTTATGATGTCATTCATTCATTGAATGCAATCTGAGGTATTTTGTGCAGCCATTGTGCATCAGAAAATGAAATGATCACTTGTCTTGACAGCATGCACTATCAAGAATGCATTTCTCCCCCACAAATTCTATAAGCAATGGAGCAGCAACAACAAGAGTGCGAATTGGCAATGATGATTCTTAGAATAAATCTTAAACACATAAATTTTACTCTTTTCATGTACCTATTTTTATTCTGTCATCTGGATAGACTAAATCATGTGCATTCTGAAACCATCCAGTGCTGAGGCTTCCTTTATTGTATAGATGTGTCAGTGATGAGTTGGGTGATTTACACCTTGTAGATTATTTTGAAAGTCTAACAATGAGAAGGTAGTGGCAGTTGTCTTTCACTCTCTTGAAATGAAAGTGTCTGTATGTTGTTACATGCTGCAAAGTGGAACACATTCTAATATTCTAGTGTTGGGAACTGAAATGAGAAAACAATAGATATATCTTTGAGATGACTTCCAGCTCATGACCTTTGGCTACCTTCTGGTTTGGAAAACATAATGAAATCAACACTGCTTGCATAGGTAACTCCTAAAAATTCCAAATGGATTGAAATGGATTGAAAAAAATCAAATTAATTTCTTTAGGTTTTGACTTCCTAAAAATGTACATTATCAGTTATGATATTAAAAACTCAGAAACATTGTTTTTAAGTATTATGAAGGTTGTTTGTATTAATTTTTTTTTCCACTTCTGAAAACTAAATGTCAAAATTTGATGTCATTTTCAGCAGTATTTCAGTTGTCCTGGCACTAAATTTTTTTGCAAAAGTGAAGTTTAAAATTGAAGGAATGCTGCGGATATGCATTCCTCTAACGGTCATTATTCACGTACAAGCTGATCCTTGAAGTTGCTACCTGATTTGTTTCTATATATATATTAAAATATTCTTAGCATATGTAAGTTTTAAGAATAAGTCTCCTGATATTTTATATTTGAAATATGCAGCTTTAAGTGCATCAGTGAAAAAACAGAATCATTTAAGCTACATGGTGTTACATTAGCAGCTATATTCTTTTTTTTTGCAACCCTCTTTGGCGGCTGGCTATTTTATGTTGCTAGAGAGCATCTAGGTGGAAACAAGCAGATACATAGTAAAATACTTCCGTGAGGATGATTTAAAACATTTCTGAAATGCACTGTTGCTGCTCCAGATCATTTTATACCCTTGTAATAATAATAATGAAATGCTGAAGGGACTTTCAAGCTTCCTACAACTCCTTTCAAAGCTTCAAGTTGTGTGTTTGACCAAGTCTCCTCTACTGACTTGGCATTCTTAGTATTGTACAGCTGGTTATTGATTTTTCGGTCTTAGCAGATGTCATAAGACATTTTTTTCCTCTCTGTTTCTAATGTGTAATCACACTCTGAGCTTAATCTGAAAGGAAATATCACACTCAATCCTCTTAGTCTGAATGAGGAGATTGAGGACTGAATTTGAATGGAAAGTTGCAATATGGAGTCACTTCTCAGCTGTCACCTGGAATTGCAGCCAAGTGTCACAGGAACAGTTTTATACATCAGAATAGGGTTAAAAAAAGGGTATTTCCTGAAAAGCAGAGCTAATGAATTCTGCATGAACAGAGTTTCCGATGTCCTATGACTTGTTAAGGTCATCTCTGGAAACTTAGTGAGTCTCTTACGGTTTTTTCACTCCACCATTTTTTACATGTTTTCACCACTGATGACTCCAAATGATCCACAGATGTCACAGGTTCTAGTGATAACCACACATACATAATATTCCCTCTTTTCTCTATTGCAAAGCTGACATCACTTTACTCTGGGGGGCTGAGGAAAACCTCTGCCTCAGCCCACAGCCATTCCAGCACTGCAGGCATATTATATCATTATATTACTAGCTCCACATAAACCACTGAGACGGCATAAATCTGCTACATGAATATCAAATGGGCTTCAGGTGAAGCATATGTTTATGCAGTGTAAATGACTCGTATTTACAGACGCGTCTCATGCAATTACATATGTCAGGCTGGTGAAATGTAGCTGACATTGGAAGTCTTGATGACGTAACCAAGATGAGGTCAGTACAAATGCATGTAGTTTATGTGCCACTGGAGGCCTCCTACACAAGTGCAAACAGGTGGGAGTTATTTTTATTGCGGTTTTGATCATCTTTGGATGGAGTAAACATGCTAGATTTTAAATAACTCGGTGATCTATGTGCTCTGAGCTTGACTGTGATTATTGATAGTCATTTCAGTGGAACGGCTAAGTAAATTAATGGATGCTCTGGGGTGGGATTCATCTATGTGAGTATGTGTTTTGAGAATACAGGTGTCTACAACAAAGCAGCTCACCTCAGTCTCTCTTCAAAGTGAGCCAGTGTAGTGCTGCATTCACTGTAGTCGAAAGTGGACATTTCCATTCAGTGTGAAGTATTTCTCCCAGATGCCTTTGGATTTATTGGTTAAGTCTCCAGTGGCTACAACAGGCCCTGGACAGCTGTCTCAGGTATAAATGTTTACACTGAGATATCTCAGGCCTTGCATAAGCATGGCTGAATCTAAGTTAAGGGGTTTTTTTTGTTGTTGTTGGATAGGACTTAATCTGGCCCACTGTGAATTCTGTTTTAAGTAGGTAAGGATTAATTTCGCCATTCATTTTGACTTCATTAAGATACTTAAGTTTTGAAAAGAAAAATGTTTCAGGAGGGCAGAGGAAACCAGAGCTAAGAGAATGAGTTGTATTTAGATGAAGACTGGCCATGGGGTCCATTTCATGAGTGTCTGGTTTTGGCGCTGATGTTAAACAGGTATATCATCTGACTGTGTGTGTGTGTATGGCTGACTCTCATTTTGCCCTTTTGAAAGAAATGACCTTCACTTTGATGGCTAGAGCAAAACAGGAATGACCAGTGAGACTACCTGACTTCTTGCTGCAGGCTACTACAGGAGCTACTGATGGCAGTTGTATATGAATTACACTTTTGTTGTCAAAAATGACAATGGTGATGGAAACTGCTTTTGTGGGCTTGGATTTTGGGTTTTTCAGTAAGCTACTTGACTAGCTGTTGCTATACTCAATTGATACCATGGCAGAAGGAAAGAATCCCATTTAAAGAGAAGAGTCAGCTCCAGATTCCCTTTTTTTTGTTGATTAATAAGTGTCAGACCATAGAGTACTGCATGAGATTGAGACTGTTCCTTGCCTAACTCACAGCCAAAGCATGGGTGCAGGGAAAAAGTTGAATATAGCCTTCGTGAGAAAGATTTTGGTGGTTTTCCAATGGATCTGTAACACAGGTGTGTTTTCATGGTGTATATTAGTAGATAAAGCAACTCTTGTGACAAGCCTGGTCTAAAGAAGCAGTGAGGAACCTAATTAGTAACTAGTGCTCATAGTGACACAAATAGGGGAGAAGAAAGGCAAAGTATGTATAAATAAATACCATTTCAGCACTGGGTTCATAGTGCTGAGCATCTGGGTTATGGAGGTAGATTCATATCAGATTGCACAGGGAGGATACACTTGAATACAACAGAAACAAGGCCTGACTGCTTGTCTGAAAGCTGGTGATTTGCAAAGATTCATGCCCATTATGTCTTACAAACTGTCAACCTTTTAGTGTTGTAGCACTAGTCAGACATACCAAACTTTAGTTCAGTACCAAATTGTACTTTCTTTCAGAGCATGTGTGTCTGTTTTCATCCGGCTCCACAGAGCTGCTTCTCTCTTTACTGGAATGCATGGAAAAGTCTAGACTGGAGATATAAGCCTGGTTCTGCCACCTCTGCCTGCCCTGCAGGGTGGTTGAGTCAGCATGCCTGAGAGTTACATTACACTGGGCTTATCACATCACAGAGTGTCAGAGGGATTGCTAATAGTTACGTTTCTTCTCTCTGAACTGCTCTGGATTAGATCTTATTGCATTACTATAGACTAACCCAAGAGGAGCTGTCAGTGCTGCAGTATTTATTACCATAAGTTTGTATGCAGTATTATTGCCATTTCCCTACTACCTCTGTGTAGGGAAACATCTGTGCACCACTTTGCCTGTCAGACTAAGCTGACATCAGTTACCTGGTCTGAGCTCCTTTCACTGAGAGATTTTCCCTAAGCACCGATGAAGCTGCAATTGAGTCCTCATGCTCCTGTCTACAGAAGCTGCTCTCATTTTGGATATAAGCATCAGGCTGTATCAAACCTCTGCCGAGAGTGCTTAACCCAGAGCCCAAAACAGAGCCATAGGATGGGAACTGTGTTCAGTAACCTGGCTCGTATTTGAACCTGAAACTTAAGAATGAAAGGCTTCATCACAGCAGCATCCAGTCCTTCACTGTTGTTCACACCCACTTACACCAATGAGGAGATGGATGTTTATCCACTGGAGAAAAAAATCTCTGTTCTCCTCTTCACTCACCTGGATTTTTTCCCCTGTTTGCATGGGGGAAAAATCCTTGTTAAAAATAATGAACATGTCTGAAACAGGTTCGTCAGTGCATGGTTTATCTGGTTATTAATGGTGTGAAGCATTTCAGGACCCTTAGGACCTCTGCATTGTTTCTTCAATATACGTCTTGCAAAATGATAGGGCCATTGGCACCCTTTCTGTGCTTTTATGGTACAATGATCTTAAAGTAGCATGGTGCATTTTATTTATTAGCTAGCCCATTAATCACACAGGTGTCAGTTGGCTTCAGGGAAATTTTTAATTAGAGATATTTAAGGTTGAGAGAAAGTGCTTCTGTGGCAGACAATGAAAGCAAGCAGAAGCAGGAGGCAGGCTATCTTTGTGACTCTGTGATTAATACAGGATTTAAATAAAATATTCATGAAAGGAAATTGAAGTTATAGCCAAATCCAAACTTTAAACCTCCTCTAAAACTCAAATCAAAATTCTTTGGAGATCCATTCTTCTCTGTATTCATTAGTGGGGAATGAATCTGATAAACATAAGAAAAAAGGGAATTTTTTCCCCTAATGTAATAATTTAGCAACATTTTAAAATGCTTCTACTGAATCTTCTTGAACCACAATTTAACACCATTGATAAAATCCTATCCCTGTTTGAGATGGCTCACAAGTCACTAGAACAGGTACAAAGGAAAGATTAGGGGTGGAACCTGGGACATCCCTGACAGCATACTGATGTGTATGAAACAGAAAGGAAAGATTGTGTGGAGGGCAACTGCATCTTTCTGGCAGTGTTGGATTCACAGTTGCTAATGCTTAAAGCCTTCATTGTCACATGAAAAATGAATGGCACTGGCTGTGCAAGCATCTCCCTTGTTAGATAATTAATCAGGTGTACTTTGTTTTGATACAGCACCTCTATGGCATGCTTAAAGGCATCTTCTGAAATAGCCCTGTAAAATGGATCATTAAAAAAAGGGAAAAAAACAAAAAGCCAAACAAAGCCTGTAGCGAATATTCCATGTGACTCATTCTGTCTGCACGAATGACAAAATGGAACATTAAATTCTCGTTCTTGCACAGAGCAAAATTTTCAGTCTTGGATGCCCACAATTAACAATTTAAATGCGTAGGGAAATTAATTTTTCCAAGTTGTTGAGCTCCTTCAGCTTCATTTCTCTGTTCCCCTTACCCTTCTTGCATGCTGCAGCTGTTCTCCCTAAATACAGGGCATCCAAAATCCCTTTGGCCTTTTGGTGACACAAACTTCAGAGGTCTTACTGGAGCAGGTTTGGATCCGTAGCGTGGCGAGGAAAGCTGCAAATTAGTCTCTCCTGATGTGGTGACCTGAGTTTATTGGTAAGGAAGGAACATAGGTGATGCTGTCTCTAACATGAGTCAAGCTACTCCTGACTAGAGATGGAAAAAGATCAGAAGTCTCCAAAGCAGGTATGTGACATGGTGAAGAACAGCTAAAGAAAGCACCAGCAGGGTCCTGCTTACAATGGCAATAGGATAAAGAAAAAGACTGAAGCTCATATCCCCTTCTTGCTGGCTTGTAGGGAAAGCTACTACTGTCTGTTCTTACTCGTGCTGCACAGTGGTGGTTTTGTTGGGAAACTGTCGTTCAGGCACTTGCCAATTCTCTCAGCTTTGAGAGAATCTGCATTAGATTTTTTAATGAGGTGTGTTCTCATCAGAAGGATGCATCTAGGCACATGGAGGGAGCTCACAGGGGCTTACAAGCCACTTAAATCCATTCAAGTACCAGCAAATAGTTCACATGCACAGAACCACATTAGGGCAACCCAGGGCCCCAGGCAAGTCCGCAGCTGGTTTCTTCTCGTTTAAGCCCAAGTATTTCTTGTGCACTGTACTTTGTCTCATGGGACTAGTCCTCTTCCCTTAACCATGGAGACTTTTCCCCCTTTTACTTTGTCTGCAGACAGGTAAGGGCCTTCTTTTGTGGTAAGAGATTTCAGCCTTTGCCTTCCTCTTACTTTCTATGTGCACACACATAGAAGCACAAAGTGCTTTGGTATTATTTTTGTTCACAAGCTCAACAGGTTGCAGAATTAAAAGCAGCTGTTCTCACCTTCCAGGAGTATAATTTTAGATGCCTCCTGATCTTGGCAGGCATCATTTTGTCAATTACGGTTTTATTAATTTTCTTTGTGAGTATAAGGGTTACAAATGAAATGATTGAGAGGTTTTCTTTAGGGAAAAAAAAGTCAAAGGTTTTGAATCCATTACTTAACACCAGGAGTCAGATTTGATGTGCTGTGGCTTTAGTCTAATTGCCTTGGAATGGGATGAACATGGGGTGTTCTGTCATCCAAGAGCACAGACTTCAAGTCCTTCTGTATGACCAAGAAAATACAGGTAATATGGCATTTTCTCAAAGCTTTGTGGATTATTTCTAATTCTCTTAGTTCTTTTAAAGAATCAAGACTAGCATGTGGATTTGCTATTTAAAATCTCTTCGCTAATGCCATTTTTCATGGAATAAGCTGTTAAATTTGGTAACAAGCCCTTCTGAAATGTCATGTCAATCACTGTAGAGTTCTAATTAACACTAAGGCTTATTAGCCTAAGTTGTCTTAGAATTTGAATAAGGGCAAAGCTATTCATAGGGCTATATGTAACCTGTGACTCTAGTAACTTTAAAAATGGATATTCCCTCCTAACCAGAAGAAAAAATCCATCTTTCCTCCATATGCAACTTAAGCTTCACCTATTCTTGTTATTAAACACTTGTTACCAGTTATTTGAAGTTAGGGCTCACTCATCATTCAGATGAACTGGGGAGTTAGCAAGAAGGTACCATTGGAAAAGAACAGAATAAGACCCAAGACAGTATTACAGGGACAGACAAGTGTTATTAAGTTGCTGATAGCTCATTTTTCCCTTGAAGAACAGCCCCCTCCCCTGCACCCCGCAATAAGTGAATTTCAGAAGGCACTTTCTCGTCTATTGGAATGAATATGTCACATTGAAACATATTTCCCCCTGCTCTAATTTCTCACAGGCCATTTGGCAATTCATCTTGTCAGGCCATGTTGTGCCGGTGTATGACTGTATTTGAAATTCTTGCACCCATTAATCACTGCTCCATAGTTACGAAGCTCCTTTCCTTCAGTTCTGGACTGCCAGTGCTGTGTAAACTCTTCACTTTTTTGGTGCAGCATTTGCTGAACATTTTGGCAAGCTCCAACAAAATGGTCCCAGTTGACTTTTGGCCAACAAGTGCAATAGAATTTTCTTACATGGAATTTGATGCCTGCATGTTTTTCCTTGATAGCTGTTTCAGGCTGCTCTTCTAACTCTGTTTTCACCGGGTCTCACCTTGCCTCTATTGTGACTGTTGAAACAGAAACAATTATCACAGGGGACTGAACACTGCTGCCAGCTCCTGCATTTTTTTGCTTTCTACCATGTAACTTTTGGTTCTCAGGAGGCTCATTTAACTCTTGTATTGCTTGCAGTCAGACAGAAGAAGATGTTGTATTCATGACAGAATGAGAAAAAACCTGCCGACCAGAGATGGGAGAAACAGCAGAAGAGTTAGAATTTCCAGTACATTTTGTCGAAACAATTGAATAGATCTGATGCTTTAAATATACACTTTCCAATAGATACCCAGCTCTGAGTGAGGTTATGCTGTATATACATTGAGCAGGAATATCTTTGGTGAAAATACTTACTTTCTGTAGGCAAAAGAAAGATGGAAAGAAGAGGGAAAGAGCAGAAAATGAGTTTTCTTTCATTAAACTTACTCAGGAGCTATAATCGCTGGAGAATGATAGAGCAGCAGCCAGTGAAGCCAATCTGTCTTATATCCTGTGCAGGGAAGAGCGGAGAGTGTTGAGCACTGTCAACTGACTACAGGTGGAGTCTCTGTACTTAACTTTGACTAGACAATGAGCTTTTAAATGGCTCCAGAAAGACAAGGACTTTTTTAAATGGCTACAGTGAGCTGCGAAAAGTCCTGCCTGAAAGTGTCCAGTTTGAATTCACATGGCAAGTCTGCATCCCAGATAAGAGGAAACTCATGCTTCCTGAGTTGTAGTGTAATGCATGGTCCATGCTGCCTCAGCTGACCTGAACTGTGTAAGCCTGCTCAGCTGGGATGGAGCTAGCCAAAGCCCACTGACACAACAACATGCTGGCATTTCCTTTTTCCACCATTGCCAGAAATGCCTAAACAGCCCATCAGGCTATTTCATGTTCTGATGTATCTTGGCCCACTGTTATCCTTTTGTATTTGTGTGTTGTACATTTTTTGGCTCTTCTGATTCACATCTTAGCCAGAATATGCCTAAAAATGGAGTTTTTTAAAAACCCCTTGAAACCCAAACCCCATTGTACAAATATTTTAGAATGTTAAACAAAGCTTAATGCTGTTCAGGAGAAAAGGACTTTGGAGGTCTTATTATGGATAGTATGTTTATTATTGTTATTCTGTGCTGCTTGCTCATTTATCCTGCTGGAGCATAAAACCCATTTTGCACTCTGTGTTCTGGTAGATATCTTAATGCTTCATCTCCGTGCAGCAGAATATAAGTGGGTCACTTGAGGACGGAGTGTGGGTGGTGCTTGACATCTTTTATAAACAAATCAAAATACCTCTGCTATCCCCAGTGACTAGTTAGCTGTGTGCTTTCCAAGTTCTCAGTGCTGAAAGTGTTTAAAGTTAGCTCCTCTCCTCGTGAAGAAAGAGGTGCGAGTAAGTTTGATGCATTTCATCTGACTTCCTAATGGCCTCTTAAAAATCCCTCACCCCTACTCTATCACTACCAAGGAAGTGCAAGATAAATACAAGTTCTATCTTGAGAAGACATTAGATAATCCATGAGACCACAAATGACAGAGGTGTTTCCAGCCTGCTTCTGCCTACACCCCTTTTTGAAGCTTTGATATTAAAATTACACCCATTTAGGTTCCCGTGTGCATTGATGGAGTAGGTGTTTGCCGGCCTACAGGAGATTGACTGGTGATACAAAGGTTCAGGTCAGAAGAAGGGAGTGTAATTTCCCCACTTTCAAACCAGTTTTGAATTTGGCACCTGGTGAGTTTGTCAGAAGCTGTTTCTAGTTTATTCCATTGAAAGCTGCACAAAGCATCATTCTTTGAGAGAAGAATTTTTGTCCAGCTGTGTCTTAGTGGGAGCATTCATGTCAATCACAATGTCATATACACTTTCCATATCTCATAGACCTACCTGAATAGCACATGCTGGTGTAATGAGTATTTACTTCTTTACTTCCTTATCTTTCTACTGTTATGAAGGCTTCTTTATACAGTCTAGCGATAGGTACATTTCACTGCTGTGATTTTTTCACTGATTAGAATTTCTTAATTCACTTAACCACTCCATTAGTAGTCTCGTAGGATGTGTTTGTTGCACATTTAACAAAGCAATATCAGAAACTGCACATATACAGTAAACATATAATTCCAGTCAGTGCTACTAATGAAGAATTTGAGTTTGTCACCTATTTCATTGAATAGCATTTTGTTGCCTATAATATTGGATTTAGTGAAGAAAATCAAGGCCAGAAGAGGTATTTTGGGAATAATTTTTGTGATCAATTTTTTTGTTCATTTGAAAAGGGTATTTTTAAAGGACATGAAGACAATAAGAGTAACACTAAAATCCATTTTCGGTATGAAAGGACCATCACCATTTTGATAATATGTTAGAAATGGCCTAAGAAATAGTAGCAGGAGCTCCTGTGATAATTCTCTTCCCAGAGGGACCATGAGCTTTAGAGCCATATTTATTCACTGGTGTAAGAAATAACCCATGCTTGTGAGTTAGTCAACTGAGAGAGCTGTTAAAGCACCACTAGCAATTCCTCCGCTTTATAAGCAGCACATCTGCTCTCAAGCTTCCATTTTTCCCCACGTTAAAGTTCTACTTTTTAAACCAAACAGGAATGCCTTCATAGTATCAGTTACATTATTTTTTACTTTCCTACTCCATCCCCACCTCAGGTCTGAAACCATTTGTCCCACCAGTGCAAACCTAATCTACCGTAGCAAGCCCACTAACCATTCATGGGCTCCTGCAGCATCAACTCTTAATGAATGAGACTAAAACAACTAACCCAGATGTATTTTAATTACTCTGAAGGCAAGGAGGGAAATTTTCATTTCTATACACTGCTGGAAGAGTAAGCAGGAGGAAAGAAAAGTAGAAAATGTCTGGTTTTACACCTCCCTATGTTGGTTCTCATTGGGACTATATAGTTGGAGTAATTTAAGACAACTCCTCTAAGCTTTCATTCATGTCAGAGAGAAGTGCAGCTCCAGACTGTATTTGAGAAGCAGAGAAGCCCTATGATCTCCTAGTGTCTATCCAGTTCTCCTGCCATGAGAAGTTACTAAGAGAAAATTGACCTTTTTTGTCCTACAGAGCTTTTCCCTCTCAGGAAACTGATTGTGTGTAAAGCTGGGAAGGAGAGTAATACTATAAAAAGCGTTGAAAGCAGGGAAGGAAAAATGTCACTGAGCCAAGTGTTATTTGGAAGCAAGTGGAGTAGGTTCAGTTTCTTTATGTATGTACAGAGAATTTAGAGACACAGAGAGCCACCCCTCCCAGCATTCTTTCACGTTGGCTTCAGTGGCAATCTTTTTCTTCAAAGCCTACAGGGTTTGAACCCTGTTTAACACCTCTCTGTTGAGCAATTATGCTGCTCAACAGTTGATGCCTAGTCAACAAATTGTGCCTGTGATTTTGCAGTAGGATAACATTGTAGATAAGACACACCTACTGGGCACTTTCAAGTTATAATGTTGTGTTAGTCATTGCTTTTATGTATGTTTATACACAATATCTGCCTGAAGGTATACATTGATTTCCAGCCATCAAGAACATGTTTGAAATTGGCTGAGTGCTTAACCTTTGTCCGCAGAATGTGTATTTTAAGTTTTAATTATTTTTTTGCCATTAAGAATTATTAGCTCAGAAGAGTTTGATGTGACTATCATCATCATCATTATTGACTTAAACTAAAATTCTTCTAGCAATTTTAGTCATTTTATAAGCTTGAGTTATACTTGTAATTTACCTTTTGTCTTTTAATAGGTGAATTCTCTTAACATGTATTGATTTAAGTGGATTCAACTGTATTTCAGGTAATGATTTTCTGACAACTATAAATAAAAATGGAGTGCAGTGTTACTTTACTTGTATCTAGTAATTCTGTGAGTTTCTACACTGAAAATGAAATTAAAAATAAAAGAATAAAAGGATACAGACTGAAATTCACATGACATGATTAAATGTTTAAATCCAGCTGAACAACTGTGACAGCATCCTCTCTGGTATGAGCTATCCTCTGAAGCACCTAAAATCAATCAGAGCTACCATTTTTTCCCCTTAGCTCCCTAGCTGCCAAACCCTAAGTTCACTCACAATATCACAGGTTGCACAGCTAAGTTCCTGGCTTCTTCCTGCACTCAGGTGCCAATTCAGAGCAAAACTCAGACTCCCTCCCAATCCCTGGAGATGAGGAACCCATCTGGAGGCTTCAACAACAGCCATCACCCTCATGCAGCAGCAGCAGCATGCAGCCTGGCAGCTGTGTGTTGTTTTGCTGAGGAGCACAGTGGGATGGAGGGGAAACAATGCTGTCACTCTCTGTCCTTAGAGTGAATTTCTTCATGGGAAAGCTATCCAGGTTGTGGCAGATGGTGTGAGTGTGATCACTGTGCCAGGGTTCAAACTGGTTATGTCAACTTGCCAGGGGAGAGCTGGAACAGGGCTATTTGCTATCCCTCCTATTAGAGCTCTGTGAAAAAGGGTGAGACTACAGAAAGGGAATCTGCTGATAAAGCAGCCCTGTGGCCTGATCCCTGACTTTCCCTGCATTTTATCCCAAGCTTATTAATTTGCTGCATTGGAACTGTGGCCATGTCATATCCCCATGCAGCCCATGTAATATTTCAGCTCTAGGAACTGCCTATCTGAGATGTAGGCTCAATTTTAAATCCCTTTTCTGCTTGACTTAACTAATCTGAAGTTTCCTGCCCCTCTCCTAACCACTAGGATAGATGGACATTTCTCATTCAGCTTTGGAAGGGAAAGATTAGTGTATTTTGCATGAAGCTGAGCAGATTCATATGCTAAGATAGTGAGAAAGTAATCTCAGCAAATGTGTAAAGATGGAAAACAGCTTCAAATCTCTATCATTTGATCCAAGAGGAACAATACCTAGGAATGGTTAAAACCATACCTCCTTTATGTTACCATAGAATCGTAGAACAGCTGGGGCTGTGAGAGATCTTAAAGATCACCAGTTTCCAACCTCCCCTGCTATAGGCAGGACACCTTCCACTAGACCAGCCTTGTTCAACCTGGCTTAGAGCATTTTCAGGAATGGGGTATCCACAGCTTCTTTGGGTAACCTGTTATGGGGCAGTCCTGGCTACTGGGGTGACGCCTTAGCTCTTGGCAGGGTATGAATCTGCCTGTAAATCCAGGCCTTTGTCTCCATTGTTTTTTTGGTGCATATTCATTCAAAAATTACCTGTGAGTTTATCTATCTTTTATTTACAGCTACACATCTGGGAAGATTTTATGGGCTCCAGAGGGTATCCCATTTGGAATAATCCCATTGAATTTAATTGGTTTAAAACAAAGAATTTTACTGCTGTGAAGCAACATTTTTGTACTGATTACTCTTGAGTCCTATTTGTAGGCAAAAAGACCTTGCTATAGATTTTAAGACTACCTACTGCATTCAGTGGTGCTAGGATCATAGTCTGAAAATCTCTGATATACAGGTGAAGCAGACAGCTTCAGTCCTCATTTTACCAGAACAAGCTTCTCTACAGTCAGACATGAAGTCATGGGTAGAGGTCGAAGATATCATGTTTTTCCTGATTCCTTGTCCTGAGCTTTGACTTTCATTTTCCTCTTCATGTTCATATTCTCCAGGCCTGTATAACTCTTAAATGCAGATTGTATCAATTTTATTGTGCCATGAGGTGAAAGAAATCTAAGGCATGGAAAAATTTACAAGCTGTTTTACACCTATGGTAGAACAAGGCAATCAATTATTTCCATCATCAAAACAGCTCTGCCCATATTCAAACACAGATTGCTGATGTATTTCAGAAGCTGTGTGGCAGCATGAAGGAATGCTATGATTCATGCCCCATGCCTGCACCTCAAGATTGATTCAAATGTCTATTATCATGTTTCAGAATGTGGTGGCGGTAAACACAAGGAAGATGTGCTAGGTCTAAGAGCCTCCCATGTCAAAATGCACATCAGCTTTGATTGATATGTACTGACTCATGGTCATATAGGAGACATGAGATTTGTCAACTAGGATTACAGCAGTGTAATTATTTACACTTCCAAAATATTGAGAATGATAGAGTGTTTATGTGAAGTATCATGTAAATGGAACTACTAGAAAATCAATACAAGGTTTGGGACTGGATACCACTTAATCTATTTTTTTTTTCTGGTTATATATTATAGTAGAGTTTTCTTTATCTTTCATACCATACAACTCTATTTTGTGTCAAGTTCATTGTGGTAATTGCCATGACACTGGTAATCACAGACAACACAGTGCATTCCCTTCTGTTCTTCATGGGCAAAGAGCACCTCTGAACACTCTGTCCATTTGATTCAATTTTTGATTTGGCATAATTTTGTCCTCAGTACATTTTAAAGTACTGAGCCAAACTCCTTTTTACAGAAGTCAGAATTTTACCCAATTGAGAAGTAGTTAAGGTAACGACTGAAGTGAGCTCAATTACTTGTCCGACCTCAGAAATCCCGTGTGACCCTGAGTGGTTCTCCATCTGCTACAAGGGATAAGTAATTCTTTTTATATATTTTTATTGAAACTTCTAGAGTCTCTCTCTACTGCTAAGTGCTCTTACAGTGTCTCTGGGAGTCCAAACCTCTGTGTGGGGCTGGCTGTATTAAGACTTATTATTATAGATAGTAAACAGACACTATAGTATTTGGTCTATGGTTAAAATACCACTATTAACCACTTCTCCAAATACATCCTTGTAGCATATCTTTTCATGTCTGTGGTAAGAGAATTTGTTCACTAACCTCTAAACTTATCAAGCCTGGAGTCCTCTTATTTGTCTGGCATACCTGATTGATTATTAAGATCCTACATAAAAGCTATAGCCCTCTATAAATCAGCCTGAATAATAATAATGATTACAGTAATGATTGATACATGAGCATGTATGTGTGTTCCTTCAGTCACACTAATGGCATTTTGATGCATAAATCGCTTCTCACTGTAACAAGCTTAGATAGTTCAGAACACAAAAATGCTGTTTCATTTAATCTAATGAAGAAAATGTCTTCCTTAGGTAGAATTATGAAATGATATAGATCATGTTATACTAGAGATGTTATGGAAATGCTTAACATTGATCTGATAAAAAATGCTATGAGGATTATAGATAAATACTATTATGTATACAAACATTCCCTTGGGAACTGCTGTGATACTGTCTACAAAAGCCGAGTTCATGAAGAAGCTGCACAAGATAAACAGTGTGGGTTTCCATTCTTCACACAGAGGAAAACAGATAGCATATAATCAGGGAGAAAAGTTGGGAAAATTTTGCATGTTAATTTAAATGGCAGAAACTGGCAAATCAGCAATTTAAACATTGACTGTAATGTCTTCGGGACAGAGAATGTGTTTTCATTTTGTATCTGCAGGGCTATCTGGAACCTCAGATGGCTGCTGTTGGTTTTTCTACAGCATTAGTGAAACACGAGTAAGACATAAACCATAGTAGTGAAGGTGCTGATCCAGCAAGCAGTTAATTCCCATGACCATCTATTGAATTCAAAGATACTAATCATGTAAGTATGCATTCAAGGATGTTTGTGTTGGTACCTTCTAGGCCTAAGTGGGTCCTGCTGAAGTTTTCACAGGGAACCAGGAAAAACAAACACAGACTGTGTAGTATTTAGTCCAGTGTTTTAAAGTGGATTGCCGTCTCTTATTCCAGGCTGGACTAGTTAACCTATCATCTAAGTCATTCACACTTGAACCATTATTTCTTATCTCCAGTTTCTAACAGTTCTGTATTTTGATGCTGCTTTCAAGCAGCCAAAAACTAAACAGAAATATCAAATTTGAATGAAACTTATGTTTGTACTGGGGCACTTTTAAAGTCCTGTAACATAGAATTTTACTATGAAATTATCATAAAATTTTTCACAAAAAATTACTTATGGAAAATGGACTGAGCAGATGAGTTCTGAAATCTACATGGGGTTCAACCAGTAACAAGTTCAGATTTGACCCTAGATGTATACAAATCCTTTCTGAATGATGCACATCATTTTTGGAAGGAATATGTAAGATTGCAGCAGACTGTTAACTTTCTATTCCCCTCTTCACCCTTTGGGACACTTAGTGAGCAGTTTCTACTTGCCAAAGTAACACCCGACATATCTGTAATCCGCGTAGAATCATAGAATACATCCTGCTAACCAGTTACTCAGAAAGGTGCTCACGTGTGCACACACTCACACTTCATAAGTCTTAAACCATTTTGTAAGGGCAGTCTTCAAACCATCTGCTCTCAAAGTCCTGACTGTTCCTAACACTAAGGTAAAGACACTGGATATTTCATCCCCTTTTTTAATTTCTATTTTCAATTAGTGACATGCTTCATGGTTTAAGGAACACAGTACAGAAAGAAGAGGTTTTAATCTTACAATTTTTTTCCTGGAGGGTGTGTCACTACTAGAAAAAAATGCATCTAAACTATAAAACAACCTCTTTCGTATCTCTCATAATGAATAATACCCCTTACTGTGGTACCAGCGTTTGCTCTACTTAATATATGGCACTGTTGTGGGCAAGCACCACTGTTGTGGAAGACTGTGGGCAGAGGCAAACTTGTTTTGCCTGTGCTCTGAGTAGAGCAATCAGAAGCTGGGCACACACACTTATCTTAGTGCTGAACCTGAGCTAGTTTGTTCCCGTGAAAGGTGAAGTGTGCTAAATAAGGCCCGTAACTGTTGCCATAACTGGGTTTAGATGGCTTCTGGTTGGCTCAGAGTGTGGGCATGTCTTTTGTGTGTGTCTTGGATATGCACACATATCCATAGATTGCATGTTGCATCATTTTTAATCATTAAGTACCATGAATCTATAGCTACGAAATTCTTTGTAGTAAGAAAATTAAAATTAAATATTTCCTTCCAGACAATGTTTTTCCATCTCTTTCACTGAAACCAGGTTGCACAGCATGTTCCACACTTGTGGCTGGTAAGTAAGAGGACAGAAAAACAAACAATAGAAACTGTTTAGAAAAAGCTCCCTGCTTTTGAATTTCTATTCTAACATGAGGCTGAAGTATCACCTTTGCCTCACTGTGGAAAAACATTGCATGAAATGGCATTACTCATCCTCTGAGCTTGTGAACAGCACTGTGTACAATGAGATGTGTATGTATATTTATATATATGTATATAGAAAGTGTGAGTGCAAAGCTAGATGGTCTGAGTATCTCTGCAGTCTCTTTCTTACAAGGAAGTCCTTTGTTCCTTTCCACCCTACTCATTGCAAGAGGTATGAAAGAAGAATCCTGTCTGCACAGGATTTACGGCTGGGAGAAAATGCACTCTGTCGCTTCCTGTCCACTGAAATCCTTTTGGGTAGCACCTACATAACGTAAGTGGATCTCTCTTCCAGTCATCTATTTAGCTTGGAAGGCCTCTTGGTTTTCTTGGAAGACAATCATTTATAAAGTCCCCCTGAAGAATGCTGTTGAGAACTATGCCATGGAAACTGTTGTTGATATAATCATGTTCAACCAATTTGCAAAGCCTTAGTGGGGGAGGACATAAGGAGCCCTCAGTCTGACATTTAGAATTAACACCAGAAAAGGATTGTTTCTCCTCCAGAGAAATATTGAGAAGCCAATGTTACATACTTGGAGTCATAGTAAATGTGCAGGACCTGAACGGCTAAAAGAATGGTCTAATCAAAAGCTCATTGAATGCAGTGGGAAACTTCCCACCAGCTTCAGAGTTGAAATATTGAACGCATTTCTTGTCTGAAACAATGGAAGGTATTAATGATTAAAGAAGGGTTTGCAGCCTCTGCACAGGAATGTAATGGTGGATGCGTCCTCTGGTCTTTTGATACTCAATTTATCCTTTTTTATTTGAGAGATCAATCACCAGAGTGCCTATGCAACTTTATTCTTCAAGGGAGTTTAAAAATGCATCCCTTCATAAATCTGGCTCCTTAAGCCAGTGGCCTAATGACCACCAATTTCCATGCCAACCCATTTACCCTTTCCTATTCATTATTTAATACACACTGATAAACCCAAGAAGGGCTAGAGAACTCCTGAAGCTCAGCATGGTTTGGCTTCTGCCCATCTGCTTTATGTGGTGCGTCCTGCGTTGATTGGTATCAGAACAACAGCCATAGGCTACTGTTAAATAAAGCAGGTCAGTACTTGTTCTCTGGCCCTCAGGGCAAGCAGCGCAGTATCCACATGGCTAAACCCCTCTTTCCACCCCCCCAGATAATATAACAACTATTAATCTGTATGGACCACACTGTGTAGTATTCAAGTCATGGTATGGATGTGTTTGGGTTACTAGTGTAGCCAGAGCTGCAGATGAATGGAAGAACACCAGGACTGCCGGTTCCACTTGAAGTGGATTTGCACTGTGGTCTTAATACATCCATGAACATGCCCACCACAGGGAGCTGACAGTACCATGACAGTGTGTTTGTTTAGAATTATCTTAATTGATGCTGAAACTATTAATTGCTTCCTGTTTATACAACCTCCAATAATGTCAGAAGATCAAATGCAAAAACCTAGCCTGGCAATTTTCAAAAGCTGTCAGAGAGTATAACAGAAATGACTTAGATGAATGTGCTTTCAACTCCCATGAAATGTAAATGCATGTGTAACACGAGTCTGCCAGCATCTGTGCACGCTTTTTGTTCTGTGAAAATGTGAATTTCTTATGCATGCAATCTCAAACAATAATCAAAATTTAAATCAAAAGATTTGAGTTTCTTTCTTTCCTGGATCTTCTATTTGTACTTGGAGCTTGGGATGTCTCAATGTCTGTGGTGTGGCTCTGAAAAGCTCATTGGCTTATTTCAGTTTCATGAAAGATGCTTAAGACATATATGTCTCATAAAACCTTATCCAGTTACTATATAGTGATTGATAAATGGATTAATATAAATTAATAGAGGTTTTCCCCAGGATTATATTATAATTATTAGGTATTAATTTGTGCTTTGGTAGTGCTTGGTGGCTTAGCACCTAGGTACTAGATCATATGTATTTTGTGAATTTTTTATCTTGAGAACTGGTGCTGATTTTTCCAGAGAGGCAGAGCTCAGCCCATGGAATTGACAGAAAAATTAGTTAAATACCTTTGCATGTAGACATGAAGCATGGTTTAGGGGCAAGAAACTGCCTATAGGGATGTAACTGTTGTGTCTATATCACTTTCATAAACTTTCAAGAGCAGGAAAATTGATGCTGTTGTTTCAATAAAGAAAATTAATACAACATGCAACCCTGGCTGAATATTTTAATGATTTTAACTGGAAGAAAAGAGGAAGGATTGACCTTTCAGTCAGGCATCAATGTGCTCCCTACTCAGTAGGGGTGAAGTGAAGCCTTCAATCTACCAGTGCTTCTCCCAGACTTGACTGCAAAGCCTTGGAGCTTCTCTAGCCCGTGAGCAGTTGGCTCCATGCAGCTTCCGACTATCAAATTATCTGTGATACATATCAGTTTTGTTTATTAACTACGATTTTCCCAGCAAAGCACAATACCATCCTCAGGTCAGGTAGCTTCTTTCCACAAGGCCAGGTTGGACAAAGCCTTGGGTGACATGGTTTAGTGTGAGGTGTCCCTGTCCATGGCAGGGGGGTTGGAACTAGATGATCTTAAGTTCCTTTCCAATCCTAGCTATTCTATGATTCTATAAGGCTAAATATTCCTCTACTGATGCTGAACCGAGATTAAAGATCTCATTTTCAGTAGTTCCCTCTTCTCCACGTAACTTTACATTAATAATTTCATAGCTTCATGCTTTGTTTTCTTTTTCTGGAAAATGGCAGCACAAGGCTATAAAGTACTCTGATATTTAAGTATGAAAAGAAGGAGACAGTAGACAGTTTAGCAGTGACTTCTGCTGAAGAATTCAGACCTACTAGGAGTGATGAGTAGTTTCCCTGTAGACAAAGTAAACATGTTAAATCAGGGAGCATTTACTGGGATTACTTAACTCCTCACATTACCATTTATCATTCTGTATACCGTATAGATTCACTCTGTGGATATGGTGCAGGAAATCATTCATACCATATGTGAGTGTGATAAAAATTACTGCAAGAAGTTCAAGTACATGAAAGAGAAAAACATTTTGGTCTCCAGGCTCAAATACCTTTTGATTTTCAGGTGCTTTTGCCTAAATCCAATGAATACAAAGGGAATCATGGGAAGCTATGATACTTAAAGCCAGGCCAGTGTTCTGCAAAACAGTTTGCAGTCAGTTTGTCATTGATAATCTCGTCAGAGACACTCTGCAGCTTTCTTGCTGTATACTGTACAACTCTGACTGTTAGAAGAGATTACTACATTTGGCTAATCCTCTGGATCCCAAAATCAAACATTGTACAGTCTTGTGAGAGAAGTTAAAAGCTTTCAAGTGGTTTTGTGTAGAATATCTACATGTGTGTATACACCTATATACATATATTTGTGAGTATGTGTGTGATGATGCATATTATTTTCAGTTGCCTAAAATATCCCCAGCCTTGTTTCTTGGTATGGATTGAATTTTTAGTCTGCTTTCAGTGTCCCCAGTTGACTGCAAATTGTAATGCTGCCATGTATGTCTCAGATCTACCACTGCCAAGCATTTTCATGCATGTTGATGTCTTTGGCTCAGAAAAAGCAAACAGGGAGCACCTTCAAGATGTGAAGGCATCATAGCTTCATTCCTGAGGGGAGGAGACCTGAAATATTTATAGCATTCATACTGCAGCTAGCTAACAAGGGCTGGGGGTGTTATCATCTGTCTTGGAATCTGAGGATGAGTTATAGCAATATATCCCCCTTTCCCTCTCAGATTACCTTTAAAAAACCCCAAAGCACCACACAAAGGAAACACTTCTCATGTCAATTGTATGAGGTAATGTGCAGTGTCTTTTCTTAACAGCCAGGGAAGAACAGTAGCAGATGGGTAGAACATAATCTGTTGTCTTCCCTTTACACCACAGTACTGGAAACTCAATATTTCAATTTTGAAAAGCAAACTGGAACTAAAAAATTGCATGTTTCTTTCCATCCTTCCTTTCTCCCTTCCTCCTCCATCCAGTGCAGCTGCTTTTGAGGGTGCCTAAGTTTCTAATGGTGTCACTCCATTTCTCTTCCTCTCAGGATAACTCCAACCATTGTTATGGTCCACCTTTTCCTTCTGCCCCTGATTTTTTGATCCCAGTGCTTTCCATTGATTCTATTTCTCATTTGCTTTTTTTTCCAGGTTGTCCAATCATTTTGAAACATCTGCCTGTTTTTCCACATCCCAAAGCCTGAATACAGGAGACAGAGTTCAGCCAGCCTTACTGAAAGCCTCACTAAGCTCTAGATGCACACAGTTGCAGCCCCTTTCAAAATTAACCGCAGGTTTTAGCTGATGAAAGCCATTGGTACTGCACTATCTTGAGGAGATTGATATTAGTTTACACCAGCTGAAGATCTCCTGTTATATCTTATGTTATTCACAGGAAAGAAATCACAGAAACAAAAACACCCCTTTTGAATGACCTGAAAGACAGACTGACTCACTGAAGTTTCACCTTTGGATATGTATGTGTTTTACTTCTGTCTTCTATTTTTTGTGTATGCTTTTCTCTTGTAACCCAGACTCTGCTGTTTGAACATAAGGGCAATGGTCCAGATTCATTAAATTTCCTCTAAGTTCTTCTGGTTACCTCTACTATTGGTTGACTTTAGACCATTTTTAGTAGTGACATGGAGGAGGAAGGGCCTCAAATACAGTATTTAGGCACCTCTGCAGTACCATGACTTACTACTATCTCCAGTAACATATACCTTCAATAAGAAGGAGTAGGAGGAAGAAACATTCAAAGAATTATTTTCTCCAATTTTAATGAGAAAAGGAGAGGGAGGAAGTCTGCACATCCCCACATCTTGTAAGATGCTGAAGAGGCAAGTGGGTAGCTGAGAGGGTAGAAAAAGCCAACATCATCCTTACCTTCCTCTTCTGAGCTATGTCTATGAATGAAACAATCATTTGGGATGGTGAAGCAGGTCTATGGTAGATCCAGAGTATGAGACTGGTTTCCTTGACCCCCATCCCTGTGTTGTACCCACCACTGACACTGCCTTACTTAATAGGGTAAAAATTGGCATCACATTAAGGTGGAGCATTCTGTGCCTCATTGACTCCTCCTTCACTGAAGACAGTTCTGTCTGTTTACAGGCTCCACCACCATACTTCATAGAATCATAGAACCATCGAACCATAGAATCATAGTGTTAAATTCATCTTGGGTTAGGGATAAATCCAGGATGTCGGAATTTCAGCAGTTTACTCTGGCTTATGTTTTAGACCTTCATAGACAGCCACAGCATGTAGTTCTCAATGAGACTAATTCCAAATGAGTCAATGAGTGCTTTCATACCAAACAGCTCTTTTCAGCTCCCTATCTGTAAAGCAAATTAGCTTTCACTTTTAAATTTGAAATTGTCATTTGTGATGTTACCCTGTGTTTCGACCAGCTGTATCCCTTTGCAATAATAAACATAATGTTTCAGTGGTTTGCAGTTTCACAAGGTAGAAAAGTGTAAAATACCAGTTGAAGTTGCCATCTGCTCTGTGAATATTAGCTCCATAAGCAGGGCTTTCCCATCTCCTAGAGCCCCCTGAGGGACTACTATGGGCTCAGCGTAGCTCTGCTTTCCTGTCCAGAAAAGACATAGTAGAGATGATACAACTCCACAAGCATCTGGACACAGGCACCTTTGAGAAGTAGCCCTGGTACTTTTAAGGAGAAGAGCCATCCATTAGTTAAGATTTGAAAGGAAAAGCTTATAACCCACCCCCCATTTTCGTAGATAAGTAATAATTTCTTTAGTAAGAAATGTCTCTTTGAAACAAAAAATTAAAACATTTCATTCTGAAAATCTGACAGAAGCTTTTGACTATTTTTCAGTGATTTTCCATTTTCTTTTGTGGCTGAAACAAATTCAACCTAAACTTGTAATTTTTCCATCAGCTGCATTTTCCATTATTTGGATGGAAATGAGCCTCATAACAATGGGATATTAAACTGTGGTTTCTGAAAGGAACAAAAGTGTTGTAACCATGTTTGTATTTACCATGCAATGAAGACTTCTATTTCAGAGGAAGGAAGCCATCAAGGTGCAGTAAGGGCTGAGTGCTCCTTAAGGGGCATGAGGTCTCCAGCTGGGGACTGACCTCTCAGCTGGAGAGCACCCCACTGCCCTCAGCCATGGAGCATGGCAGGAAAGAGGGTGACCATAGGAAGTCCCAGGCATTGGGCATCCTTATGGTATTGGAGATAGATAGGCTGAGTTCACACCAGACCATCAGCCTGCAGGTGGGGGTTATATCCATTGAGGACAACTGGGGTCAGACACGTCCCCGGATGGCTGGACAGGACCATGGAAACAAGAGAGTGAATGAACAGGATATCAAAGAGAGGTGTTTCTACTGTAAAATAAGGTCACTAACATTCCCTCTCATGAAACAGGGACACTGATCCAGTCCAAGTATAATGAATCAATAGCATATTGAAATGTTCTTGGAAGTCTCTTATCCAATTGCTGACCCAGAAGGGATTATAGCACCAAGCAGCGAGCTCTACTTTCAATACTGCCTAAGGCAGGAGAGAGTCCGGCAGATTGAAACGAGGGCTGACCACAATTACAGGTGGTGTACAGTGGAAAAATGTACAAGCACAGCTGTGGTTCGGAGTTAAAACTCAGGCAGATAAAATACTGCTCTCCTCTCCTTCCAATTAGTATGAGAAAGATGTGTTCTTGGTGATTTCTCCTTTATGCTCATTTGAGAAAGAAGAGTTAATTTAACTACAGTTAATTTCATGCCCTCTATAATGTACCCAATTATATTGTCCTAATTATTTCAAGCCCTCATGTGCCTTGGTTGAGTGACTTTTTTTGAAGAGGATATTAAATAACTATTATCCTCCTCATTAATACGATGCACGATAAAGGGAAAACAAATAAGACATTGCTGAAAGGCATAAATATCATTCATATTTTTTACTCACTTCCCCCCTGATCTTTCAACGACAGCAGCAGTATTAGTCAAGGAGACATGAGGAATTTTTTTGTCTTGACTTGTCATTCCAGCTCTGTATGGTTCATGTGTAAGGGTGTGGGCATCCTTGAAGCTAGGCTTTTCTGAGAGATCAGCTGTTATTAACCTATAGCACTAGGTTACAGCTGCAGAAGTTGAGACTTGAATTAGTTCTAATTCATCCTTGTTTTACTAATTTGGGTAATGAAGCATAAAGGAATGAGTCACAGTAAAAAAATAAGGTAAGAAGGTCACATTCACCTCTTATGCAGGAATACTAAGAGGCAGAATTAGTGCTATCTCATCCCTACGAAAGTAGTCAGGATTCATAAACAGTGTATGAGGCAGATGTGTGTTCCCATACTTCTTCCTCAACAGGGCAGCATCTGACTCATCAATTTGCAGGTCCATTGGCTGGTTCTGCTTATGTCATGATGTATATATGTCAAGAGATCAAAAACATTGACCTCTGCCTCCTGCTGTCTTGCGTGTGCATCCAGATTTCAGACAGATGCTTAAGTATCTGTCCTGCTCTATGTGGGAGGTTATGAGACCCAACACTGCTGTGGTGGGTGTGCTCCTTATGAAGGACAAGTGGGAGCGCTGAGCTACAGCAAGCATCACACCCAGTTAAGATGTCAACCTTCAACTGTTATACAATTAGGCAACATGTCATGTCCACCTTCATTCTGTGAGAGGTCCCTGTACAACACTGGAAAAGGAAATACTTGAAAGCTGGGAGTGAGGGTAGCAAGCACTGTGATCAGAATAGATGCTTTAGTCCTGAATCTGTTGCACCAGTAAGAAAACAGTCCTCAGTGAGCTCAGATAAAGGAATAATATAAAGGGTAACATAATCATAGACTCATTGAATCAGTGTAGAAAAGGATCTTTAAAAATCAGCTGGTCTGATTCCCTTGCTGTGGACAGAAACATCTTTCATCAGATTGGGTTGCTCAGACCCCTTCCAACCTGGCAATGAACACTTCAAGTGAAGGGGCATCCACTATTTGTCTTGGCAACCTGTTCCAGTGTCTCAACATCCTCATAAAAAAAATTCTTTTTTCTGCACAGTCTAAATCTGCTCTCTCCATTAAAAACTGTTTCACCATCTCCTGTCACTAAAGACCCCTGTAAAATGTATCTCTCCACCTTTTTTATAACACCCTTTTAGATATTGAAAGGCCAAAGCAAGATCTTCCTGAAGCCTTCTTTTCTCCAGCTGAACAACCCCAATTCTCCCACCCTGTCCTCACAGGAGAGGTGCTTCAGCCCTCCTGTCATTTTTGTGGTCCTCTCTGGACCCTCTCTAACAGATCCTTGTGTGTCTTGTACTGGGGACTTCAGAGATAAATACGGTGCTCTGGGGTCTCGTCAGAGTAGAAAGGAGAGAATCACTTTCCTTGAGCAGCTGGTCACGCTGCTTTTTAGGAAGGCTAGGATACAATTGGCTTTCTGGGCTGTAAATTCACATTGCTGGCTCATGTCCAATTTTTCATCCACCAATATCCCCAAGTTCTTCTCTTCAGTGCTGTATATATTAATATAAGGGTTTAGATAGGATAAAGAACAGTGTCAACTCATATAATTTTCATTCATGCAAACTTCGTGAAGTGCAGAAGTGTATGTGCTGTATGTGGAGCAATCCCAGAGATGATTTCTTCATTTTGTTGTATCGAGATCAGCAGAAACATAAAGGAAATTAACAGCAACCTGTGTTGTCTGTAAATCTCAAGCAACTGGATAACAATGTGCTGTTTGGAGCTGGAAAATAGAGCTGGCCTTTGGTAGCCTCCTTCTTCCCACCTGTTCTGGATATTGCTTAACTAGGAAGATGAATAATGAATCAGCCATTTCAAGCTCTTTCAGATTCTGGAAGAGAAACTGCAAGACTCATCAAGCATAGGGTAATAAAAACGTGTGCTGACAAATACCCTGAGTCTACATAAGCTCATGATGCTTCTGCCATTTGGCTTACATAAAGACTCTTTAAATCCTCTTACAGTAAAGGCTGTAGGGGAGTACGCTGCTGGACCTATAAAAGCATGCCTCTGCCTCTTTTGTAACAAGCAGCAAAGAAGCATTGCTGAGTCACCTTCAGTGTGAGCTCACTCTCTTTTTTGTTACTGAGCAGCAGGTGTCACAAGCTTTTTCTGATGCAACTGCTAGTAAGTGCACTGCCGTCACCCACTGTGTCACCTGGCATCATGGACCAAGCTGATGATACGAAGGAGAGAAGGTCAGCATCTGATACCAAACATATTCAGAGAAACATTACCTAATTGAGGAGAAAAGGGAGGCTTAGGGTGGTGAAAAAGTGCACAGCCCAAATAAAAAGTATAGAGGGTACAAGAAAACAATGGGAAATGTCTGCTGCATTGCTTTCTTTACCCTGAGCAGAGTTTTCACAGGTTTTGCATCAGCCAAGCACATTCTGTACAGCTAAGCAAAGGCAGAGACAAAAATAGACCATCCTACCAGGTGAATATTTGTACAAGCTCTTCTTGGATGAAATGCTCTTGGAAGCAACCTAGAGCTGGGCTTAGACCCAAATTAGACTATGATTCCACATACAGATATACAGCGTGATAAAGTGCCTCCAGCCACTCTTCAGCAGATCAATGCATTTCTCCTCTGCTGGCTCAAGACACTGGCAATCAATAGACTAGGTAAGCCTAGTGGATCAGTACCCACATAAGTGCATCGCTCTCAGCCTTTTCAGGGGTATGTTCATTCCAAGCATTTGAAAAAAATGTAGGCTTACCCTCTTTTTTTTGGCTGTCCTTGGCTAAATACAGTCTAGATGCTCATGGAGACCATGTCCTTTTCTATTTTTCTGGCTTCAGCAGAAGAATTACCTTGGTAATGAATAGCAAATGGCTATAAAGCACCAAAAAAAACACCAACAATTGGCCCAAAGTGAACATCATGTGATGTTATGAAAGCTTTCTCCTTCTGCAAAGTTTTTTAATTGGGAGCATGTATTTAAAAGGACAGAATTTGGGAGGAATGCACCATAGGAGCATTTGTTAAAGAAGACTTAAAACAAGAGGATTCTAAATAGAAAAACAATCAGTGAGCCTTCACCCCTAAAATGGAAATACTGCTTTTCTAACTTTTTTGTCTCACATAAAAATATTCATGCATATGCACATATAGTCCAGCGATTCAAGTTATTGATCTGTGTAGGACACAGCTCAACTTGCTTTTCATCAGACTATTTCTAGTAGCCTGTTAAGGACTAGGTCCACTAAACACCTTGTCTACTCAATGTAGTACCATTAAGCAAATACTGTGGCTCACTACACAGCTTACAAGGAGATTATGTGCTTAGAGTGGAATTCAAAGCAGGTTGTATGCTAAGCAGAGAACTGCAGTATGTAGCTGAGAGATAACTAGGACTAAAATGCAGGGGTGGGCAGGGGCAAGATGTGTGTCTACAAAATCCTCACTCCAGATCCAGAGCTGGGACACTACCCCCAAAAGCACATGCTCGCAATCAGTTTTTTGAGAAACCAACAATGTCTCACTTATGTCCTCTGAAATGATGATCAAGTTCCTATTGTCATTTAACACTTTGTACAGTAGCCAGTGGCAGAAGGACTCACACAGGATGAAAGTAGTCCAGGTCTGAGTCCCTCCTCTGACTGGGGAAATGCTGTTCATTACCATTAATTACCAAGCTGGATTTGGGTTATCTGCCAGAGCTCTCGCTGAAGCTATACAGCTGTAACAGAGGACTCAAAAATTCCTGGGACAAAAGCACACACAACCAAGGCTGACTATAGTCTCCTTGAAGGAGGGAGACTTGGGAATTTGTCACTGTCAGTTTAATAGATTTTCCTTGACACAATCACTGGATATAGCACATATACTTTGCTGACGGGGCCATATAGTAACTTATGTAGTCTGACGTATTTTGGCTGTCCTTGGAGAGAAAATAAAACAGAGAGTGAACACTTGCTAGACTACAGGCTCTCATTTACGTGATTATTGGCATTATTTTTTTACTCAATTTTCCATTTGGAAATTAGCTTGCAAAGACTAAAACGGAGAGAAATTCTTCCAGCTCTTCCACAGGCTGTCTCAAGCTGACAGTTCTCCACAGAAATTTTGTTTGATATATCTACTAGGGACAATGTGGGCCCTCTCCAGAAGCTATCAGAAGAACTGGCTACCCTGCATTTAGAGGAGGCTGAGGTTCTTAATGACTTCTTTGCCTCAGTCTTCACTGGCAAATGCTCTGATCACAACACCCAAGTCTTGGAAGGCAGATGCAGGGACTCTGAGAGTGAAGACCCTGGGCCCACTGTAGCAGAGGATCAGGTTTGAGACCATCTTAAGAATCAGAACATGCACAAGTCCATGGGACCTGATGAAATCCGTCCATGGGACCTGATGAAATCCATCCACGGGTCCTGAAGGAGCTGGCAAATGAAGTTGCTAAGCCACTGTCCATCA
>WYDI02033190.1:5427-17468 GCA_009867235.2 Psittacus erithacus | reverse complement strand
TATCTCAACCTGTGGGAGTTGTATTCTTTCGATTCTCTTCCCCATTCCTCCGGGAGCCGAGGGAGGAGGTGGGGGGGCAGTGAGTGGGCTGTGTGGCAGGCCTTAAACTAGGATGAAGCAATGTTACTACAAAAGCAATGTAATTTGGATTAGCTAAAAATATTGGTGACAAAAGTTTAGTGACGTTTTTGTCTTTATTTTCCCTGACAGTTAAAATCCCCTACAGAGCATTTTAAAATACATTGTATGTAACTTTCTATAACACTAACTTCACAACCATTATTATTATAATGTCAGTGTGAAAAAAAGCCATATGAGCAGATTCTTCTGAATTCCTCTCAATTTTTCTTTTAGTTTATTTTGCTGAGGAAAGAGTCTGCACTCTTGTGAGAGCCTCCTGAAAAAAGGACAACTTCAAAGCTCCTCTGGAGGCATTTTGTGTGACCATAGTCTCTTTCTACCACTAGAAGGTCTTTGAGAGAACAAATTAAACTAAGCATTAATCTATCACGTAGGATTTTGCATATATAAATACACTTAGGATTAGAAGGTTCTTCAATAGTAGAAGCAATTAATAAAAATGCCTGTGGTAATTAGGAACAGATTTCTGAAAAGCCTGTTGACTTTCTCATTGCTACAGCTTGCGGGGTGTGTGGTTCATATAGCTGGCATTGATAGGGTGGATAAAGTAATCCATAGTGCAATTGTCCAGACCAGATAGTTTAGAATAAACCACAGCTCTGCCTGCGCATCCAAATTTACTACTGATGGTGAAATAAGAAATCGAAAATGAATCTTATAGATTTACATGGACAACAGCTGATTTCAGAGAGAGCTATCCCACTGAATAAATGCAACCAGACTAGACAGACAAGACATTTAGATACAAAAGGCATGATTTAAAATGTCATGGTGGTGAATATGATACATTTTAGTCAAAGTTATAAGTGCTTAAACTGTACAGCATTAAAAAAATGCAATCTCTGCATAATCACTTATATGCCTGAGATTTAAAGCTTTCCCATTCTAAACTCTTAAGACACCATACAAACCAGGGGAAGAAGGCTATTGGAAAAAATGAATTTACCAAAAGCGAAACTTACCGTGCTAACCTGATTACTTTCTGCAATAAAGTAACATCTTCTGTCTAGCAGGTAAATTCATGGAAACAAAGATCCTGTTCTTATACAAGTGGCTTCAGCAATTAAAGATGATAATGGAAAAAAATGTTTTGCATTGTGTAGATCAGAGAATAATTTTCAAAATGCTTTGTAAACTTTGATAACCCATGCAACAACCATATGACTAATGCATAATTATGGCCATTAGAAAAAAATAACAGGCTAATGTGAGATATTTGGTTTTGAAAAGAGTTGTGTTAACATATATGGGGCTGCTGTTTCTATGTATGAAGCATATGTTATAGGAATACAGTAATAAAAAAATATCTTGTATCATTTAACAGTAGGATTTGACCCTGACCTGACTAAAATGCCTACATAACTCAGTCTCTGAAGACTAGCCATTTCTGTTTAGAAAGATGTCCAACACAGAATGAGCCTGACTGCCCTAAATTTCATTCCTTTGGGCTCTGCAATAGAATCTATGAAACTGAAACAGGCACCTGCATTCGCCATAGTAACTACAGGGATTGAACCATCACATTAGAGGATTCACAGTAAACAGCACTGCCTAAACAATGAAGAGCTGAGGGAATAAATGAATCTTAAATCCAAAACTCAGTGTATTTATTTATTTTTAAGTGACATTTCTGAAATCTGTTCCCACTGGATGGCTAGACAACACCAACTCTGTAATCAGGCACGCAACTGTGTCTAATTGTAAGACATCAGAAAGACATAATTTCCTAAATTTTGCATTTTTCACTACCCAGAAATACATATTCAAGCATATCAGGATCATGAAAAAGCATTGCTACAGAGATATGCAAGAGGATTTCCATATATAGCCTTAAGCACTAAGGTTGTAATTTCTTTTTCTTTCTCTAAGAATGACATCAGAAATGCAACCTACATTTCTAAAGTGATCTGGGAGTATCTCCAGGGAGTGAAAAAAAAAACCAAGAGAGAAAAGAGACAAAAAAGGGGCTAGAGGAATAACAGAGAGTGGGGGAAATAAAAGTACAGCCTGATAAGCAGGATAGAGTAGAAAGTCTGGAAGACAAATAAAAGCCTAGAATGCATAGAGCAGCAAGAGGTGAAGACAAGGATTAATATTAATTGTAGAGAATTTACAAAGCTTGACAAATCCATGTTTTAAGGTAACACTGTTTACTAGCAGTTTGCAACAGAAATCTGAAAGTATCTGTAAAATTCCTATGATTTCCAAGTGCATTAGGTCTGCACTTCCTGCATGCTGCATTTTTTAGAGCCTCAGTACAAATGATCTCATTAGCTCCCTGGTACCTTGTTCCCAAATGAACACAAAGTCACAGTCATATATTCCTTAGAATCCTTCTAATTGCTCATTTTCACCATGTTTCAAGAATATTCCCAAACAGTAGCAATTGCTACTATAAATATTATTAGCATCTTTAAAAGAAGAGCAATTGTCAGGCACAGGAGAAATAAAGCTGTCATTTCACTAACACTGGACTACCAGATATTTTTAGTCTCTATATTTTCTATGTAAATCATTGTTACAGATAGAGAGAAAGCTCATTCAAGGAGGACAAAGGTACGCAGAAGGTAACAGCAGCAAACTAACAGGTAACCAAGTGACTGAGCTGGAAACAATGCCTGTAACTTGTTTCCCAGTAGAGAAGTCACACATTATGGTGTGACAAGCTTTAATTAGCACAGGTAAGTTAGGATAGTTGTCAGATTTTTAAACCAGTGCCCAGGCTGCTGTTAGTAGTATATATCATGATTAACAAACTGAAGAGTAAACTGCAGATGTGAAGTCCCATACCAAAGAGACAAGTGTAGAGGAGTCCTGAAATACATAGACTGCATATGCCTTTCTGGCAAAGAGCTGATATCTTTCTCCTTCATCTTCCTTTTTGTGAAAATTTTCTATTTTCAGTCATGACAGATTGAGTAATATGGCAATCCTAGACTGACAGAGGCTGCTGCTGAACACCCATGAATTAGTGCTCGCTTTTCCTTTCCTTTTTTTTTTTTTTAAGTATCCTTATCTAATTCTGTTAGATTTTAAAGCTTATTGAAAAAAATCTACATTGCCCATGTTGAAGCTGATTCTTACATTTTGCTGACCTCAATAACTTATCAGACAATCTGCATGCACACTGTAGTCACCTTCCAGTGATATGATAAAGAAGTGCTTATTTGGCACATCACTTGAGTTGAAAGGCAAGAGAAGTAGCATTGACAAATAGCCTTTGTGAATATTGCTTTCATATTTCAACACAACAGATTTTGCTGTATGTGGAGAACCTGGGGAACCGAGGCCAGGCATGGCTAAGGGGAATTAAGAATTATATAATTCCACTATTCCTTTCTTCCCAGTTACCATAGCGTACTGTATTGTGCACTTCTTACTAGAGGAACAAGTTATCTTACAAGCCTCATCTTCATATCAATCTCTCCTGAAGACTGCATTTATAATCCCCTAAAGCCAATAGAATAACCAAACCAGATCAGATCTCCATGTACAATTTTAATGGTGTATATACCCAGTTTTGTCACTCCAGAGTGTGAAGTAGTGAGATAACTGCACTTATAAAGTGGATATAAAAAAGTCCAACCAACCTCGTGAATTATCTCTTTAGCTCACAAAATATTTCAAAATTTCCTTGCAAAAGACATAATTTTCCAGATAGCATGACCTTCAACTGTGGCCTCATATACTGAGGCTCTCACAGGCTCATCACTCCCTCCACTGAAGCATGAGGAGACCTGCTGTAAGCATATGCCTGCAATAAAATTGTTTTGCTGAAGGGTATCTGAGGAATCACTTCTGTGTGACGCTAAGGGACTTACTCCTGATGAAGATACTCTTTGAAAGCTTATATTTTTGAACTTTTTTTTTAAATGTAGAAAGAGGAAAAAAAAAGTAATAGTGCAAGCTGAAGTCCTCTGGTAAGAAGGACTGAAAAAAAGCCACTAATAAATGCTCATTATACATAGTGTTTATTTTTCATTAGGTTGCATAGGAAATGCTTATGGTCACTGCTTCATGATACCTGGTGAATGGAAATTTGGAAGAGAGAGAGCTGAGACAAATATCTGGAAAAACAATGCAAGGAAAAAGCAGATGGAGCCTGAAACAACATTGGTGGAGGATAAGTAGAAATAAATGTTGAGAAAGAAAAAAATATTGTTAAAGAGGATAGAAAAAGGCAGAAGTTCAAAGCATATAGATGAAGTGATACTGGAGGATTAAGATGGAAAAACTTACAGGTTTTTGAAGAAGAAAAAAAAAAAATTACCCAGAAAGGGTAAAGATATAAAGCTATTTGAACAAGTCAATGAAAGACCTTTAAAGCCAGCTGGTATTCTCAGCTGTCCCACTGCTTTACTTGGCATAGAATCACAAAACTTTGCTTCCAGAGCTTAGCTTGATATAGTAATGTGTCATATCATCATCCTGAATCAGAGGCATCTTCAAGCTTCCTCATGAGGCGTCTGCAGCAGCAAATTTATTCTTAATTTTCCTTCTAAAGCAATGTGGGAAGAAAAAAAAATGTGGATGTTGCATAGTGTCTGATAACAAATGAGGGCAAAAAGAAAGAAGTGACTGTGGAGATAGAAGATTGTCAATTACAATAACATTTTTCTGACTAATGTAGGCATTTAGTGATACTGATATTGATTGTATACTTAAATGCAGATGGATTTGCATAAGCAGCAAATTTCTATCTGTTAATTGCTACTTCTACCTGCTAATATATGGTCCAATCATTATTATTTATTCTTTATAATAATCTCTTTTAACCATTCGAGCAGCAGTGACACTTCAAGGGGGAAAAACCTCATTGTGTAAAATATTCCTTTAAGTCTCCTTTCTTTAATGGGAATCTGCTCAAATGGCTTCTGCTTTGGTAGTATTGCCTTTAGTAGGTGCTGCATATAGTACTTCTGTTCTTTAGTTGGAAGTGCTTAGGAATGCACTAGCCACGTAAACAAAGAGAAGGACCATGTTCACCTTGACTTTTCTGCTATGGTGGTACTTCAGTCATAAAACTAAATTTAATTCAAGTTAAACTGTCCTCAATTAGAGTAAATGGAGAGGTAAATGGTGCTATTGCACAACAGAATATCCATTACACTAAAAAAACTGTAGATGACCTACTTTGTATCAGAGTATGGAATAACTGCCAAAGCTGCATAAAGAATTAGATTTTTTTAGATATGCTCAATTTTACAGTTTAGAACGTACAAGCTTTATCTTAATGAAATTGGCTGAGATGCTTCATCTAATAAGAACTATAGTTAAGTTAGGTCCCTTTCCCCAAAATTACACTTCTGACATCTTCCCAGGACAAACAAGGATAATCTGGAACACAAATAGCAGTAAATAAGATGATAATAAGGTTGTAAATTTTATAGATTCACAATTACAATTGTTAAACCCAATACAGAGCTGTAATTCCACACTAGGTTCATTACATTAAATTACTTACTTGTGAGTTCTTTAAAATCTTGTAATCACAAAAATCTCCAAATCTACAATTTCTAGCTAATTGGTATGGTCAGTGCTGACATTTACAACCTTTCTTCCCCTAAATAATAGTTTTAAAAGTTTAAATTGTTTAGCATTTTCTTGTTAACACTTCTGTCTGGCAAGTCTGGAAGAGAATTGGTGGAATCACAATGTGACAGTCTCCTAAGCTAAGGGAGTAGAATGCCTTTTATCATACTTTTCTCAACAGAATCAATTACCAATGATACTTTTCTTCTTTTAGAAAAACATCAAAAAGCACCTCAAATGCCAGGACTATTTTAACAGAAAAATCTAGATTATTGCTTGTCCCTGTCATTCTTCCTTTACATTAAATGAAAGAACATGATGCTTATCACTAATAGGTACCAATACTTTTATATGTCAAACACACCAACCATGTTAATCTTTTACAATGTTGGTGACAAGTGTTCAAAATTTAACATCAGAGCTAGTGTTTGAAAGGAGTAGAAAACATAAAAGATTTTAAATGTCATTTGCCTTGTTGGTGAAGTACAATATTTGTCTGTTAATCAATGGGGGTTTCGTATGGAATGATTTCTCAACCTAGTCTTCATCAAAGCTATCTTAACTTTATTATGACAGTTCTCAGAGTTATTCAGCAATAGAGTAAATATTTCAGGTGAAATCCTTGATCCATAAAAAAGAGTAGCAAAAAAAAAAGGGCTAATTAATATTTTCTAAATAACTCCATGTTATTTGAAATATTTGATTTTTTCCCAATACTTTAAATATTAATGAAACTTAATTCTTTGAATAATCATGCATATATATATTTATACTTTTTTCACAGTTTTATTCATTTTTATACAGCTGGTGCAGCGTTTTATTAAAGTATCATATAGTAGTACAACATTTAAAGCATACTAAGTGAACAAAGCCTTAGCGATAAAAAAAATGAGAAGTTATTGCTGATCTATAAGTTTTGATAATTTTTTTAGAGCAATACATATATTAATGAAATTAATATATAAAAAAATTACATATTTTGCAAATATTTCAGAAAATTTTTAATACTTTAGATTAAGAAATAAGGGGAAATTTGGTTTATGTTTTTTTTGGAGGTAGCTATAAATACAAATAGATGCACATTCGCATGCACGCATGCAAACAATATAATGGAAACAAAGTTAGCTGATAGCCATGAACCTAACAAAAATTAGTAAGGAAATTACACATATTCAGTTTTTACAGACTATCAGAAAGTTTTCTTTATATCAAGGTTCATAGAAATATGTCACAACAGTTCGAAGTTAACTACAAATTCAAGCCTAAATTATATTTTCCATATTTTTATTGTGCGTCAAAACATATTATGAGCTTAATACAGACACATAAGAACAGTGTTAAGGGATAAGACTAAGGATCACTTTAGCATGGTATTTTATTTCTGACCATGCTCAGAAATAAATGCCTGTGAAATATATAGAATGGGACAAACATACAGTATTGCCCACAGCATATCTTTCCAGCTTCCAATTAACTATGCTATTAAAATACAGTAAAATTTCATGTCCAGTCTGAGAACACAGATCTGGGTATCTGCATTGCTTTGCGCAACAAAAAATTTGCAATGAAAAAATCAGTATAAAGATACTTTGTGGACATTATGCGCTGGTTATTATCACTATCAAATATTATTCTGTTAAAAATTGACAGTTCTGATTTAGGAAGGGATACAAATTTTTTTCTAAACAATTCATCTAGTATGTATTTTAAATGCTGATATAATCTGTGACAGAACATTATAATTTTTTTTCAAATGTTTATGTTTGCTTATTCATCAAGAACGCATACTTGGATTAGTTTGCTAAAAATAAACAAAAATAACCTTGTTTGCATAATTTAAATGAAATACATAAAATGTAGTTTTGGAAAATAACAAAGAAAAATATGAAAAAAACCCCTGCATCTGGATAATTGGTCATATATGATCAATATCCATGGTTGCAATTTTTGAAAGTGTATGTTCCTGGGGCCATATGAATCCGAAGGGTCTGGATTTCATATTATAAATACTTCTTGAGTCAGGGGAGAATAGCCAAATACATATCATTTTCTGTTATTCTGTAAACTCACTGCTTCTGATTTTTAGGAAGATTGTAATTCCTACACTGGTCTCAGTGAAGTGATGGTCATTACTTTCTTGATTTTACTTTCTTCCATGAACACCATTTTAACTGCTACTAGCTCACATTATGCAGTCACTACTTCTGATTTTCTACTGGTTTGTAAAGTAACCCCATCCAGGTAGTGTGAAGATCCTGATTATATGGATATTTAGTACTAGTGGGGAAGTTATTTACAGTGGGCTGCTTTTTTTCATCAGTTAGAGGAACTTTCATCAGTAGTTTGGAAGTGGAATTTTGGACCCATTTTATCTGCATGAGCTTTGTCTTTAGGCTTTTCTTATGATCTTCATACCATGTCTGGTGCTCCTCTTTCCCATTTGGAAACCTTTTGAAAGTAGTACTTTCCTTTATAGTTTCTTCTTTCTCCAGCTGTTCTAAAACCACAGCACTGTGACAATAATGCCATTAATCTGCAAATTTCTCAGAAGTTGCAACTTGGGTTTCTTCTACTCTAATGAAGTTTTCTTGTGGGTATCAATGTTATTCGTGGAGCCGTTTTTTTGAAATACATTGCCCATGCCAGCACGTTTGCAACTTCTGTAGCTGGACAATATAATTTAAAACAACTGCTATCAAAACAATTGACCCTTTACTGAGTAAGACTCCAATGACTTAGAAGACTCACATTATGTGTAGAGCATATTAACAAACTTGTCCATGTGGGGGATTTTTTGTTTGGGTTTTTTTGTGGGTTTGTTTTTGGTGGATTCTTTTTGTGTTGTTTTTTTTGTGTGTGTGTGTTTGTTTTTTTTGTGTGTGTGTGTGTGTGTGTGTGTATGCTTTTTTTTTTTTTTGTCTTGAGAAGAAAACAATTCAACAGCTTGGCCTAGTATTAAAATAAGATCATGCTTCTTACACCTTAACCCTGCTTATATTCATAATGACAAATATGTCTAGTTCACACCACACACAAAGAGCTTTTGAAAAGGCTTTTGTGGTATTGCTTAGATTTGGACTATCTATCTTCACCTTTTTGCATATAGTCTAGATTGTTTTTATTCAAAAGACTGCAGTTAACAGTATTTTACATGGCTGGGGCCAATTAATTTTACCTCAGAAGAACGGACAATAGTAAGAGACAAATAATGTAATGGAATATGCGCAACAATTATTCCTTAGGGGATATAAAGAATTGATCCATTGATACCTTGTTAAATTGTATCTACCTTCTACATCATCATGACTATATTCATCAAGTGATAGATGTTTTCTGTAACATGCATTCCCATTGCTTTTCTTTTCCTTGAACACTCGTCTAAATATTGTCTGTTACAGGAATAAGTAATTGCTGAGATAATGTAATGGATCTGTGTTGCATCTTTTTCTCTACTTTCTTTCTTGATAGCAAATTGTAACAATATCTTGAAAAATGAGAAGTTTCAATTATCCTTAATGGAGCCGAAGATTTCACTTCAGGAGAGGGGATAAAGGACATAGTTGTGTATTACTGGTTGCCATAAGACAAAGGGGCAATAGCAAATGTAATTTACAAGAAAGTGGAATTTTAATTCTTACCTTAACCCTTAAATAGGAAAGAAATTTATTAGTAAAAAGGGAACACTTGGGATCACACATTCACTAAAAGCATTCAGGTATCCAGTGCAGCTGATCAATTAGATACTTCTGTTTGGCAATAAAACTGTGTTCAGAATGTATTGATCAAAATAAACTGAAATTACTTTCACTTCTCAAAAGAAGTGAAAGACCATCTTCTCAAAACCACATTTGAATTTGAAATATATTTGAAATATATTTACCATTCTCATTATGATGCATTCATATATATATTTCACATATATATATGAATTTATATTTCATATAAATATTTCAGCTACAATTAGGCTTAAATATTTATGCCACTTTTTTTTCTTTCTTTCTTGCCTGCAAATATATTTTTCAGAAGCAGAGATATTTGTTGGGTATTCTTCAGCTTTTAAATCAAATCTAGACGGGGACTCAAGATTATGAATATTTAGTAAAAAAAGTGACTGTTGGACTCATCAGAACTCAGTATTATATTAATAGGTATTTGCTAATTCTATCACATCATGGAAGCTCATAAGTCTTCATAGCACAGAATAATCAGCAAAGTCTTTTTCAAATTTTGAGCCTTAGTACATACAGTCTCAGTCTTCAGTAAAAGGATAAGTCCCTAGGAGCAATTGGGACTGGAGCTTGCCAGTGTAATGTGATGAGACTGAGAGAAAAGATATCAGTTGTGAGAGCTACTCTCCAGTTCCAGTGATATTTTATTTTTTATTTAAGTATGAAGTTCAATTGTGGTCTGAAAGAGAGACCTACCAGCTTCAAGGAGAGAACAAAACCTATTAATAGCACCAAAAAGTAACCTTTTTCTTTCATGCTTCTTTTGATCTATTTTGGTTTTGTGTTTAAATTTTGAAAAAAAAAAAAAGCAGCAATAATTTAGCTAAGAGTAAAATATTTACAGTGCAAACAACTGCCTTTGCCAACATTTACAATCCTCTAGAGAATTATATGGCATTTGTGTAAGAAAACAATCCCTTTAGGCTGAAGGATCTCGCAGGGAACCGAAGACTCACCATGAGAAAAAAATCTCTATCACATAGTAAATGATAAATTAGATTCTGAGAATCATTTTCATGCCAAACCAAATTGACAAAAAATACAGTAAGCATGTACAGTTAATCCATTTAAAGGTACCGTCTCAAAATAGAATCAAGACTCTATTATCCTTGAGATTCTTTCTGAGATAAATTTGGGAGGTATCTTACATTACAATAACTATTTTTGAGGATATGTTGGCCAATAACAGTCAAGAACCATAAGCTTTAAAAATAATTAGGACATGTTAATTAGTTCTGCATCATTTGTCCTGATTTGTGCAGTCAGAGATAGATCTAGTCTGTCATTATGAACTTGCAGGGGTAAAGTATAACCTTACCATATTAGCCCTAAATTAGCAACCTGGGGAGGCTCAAGAATTTCTGTATAGTCTTCACAAGGGTTGCCAAAAAATCTTGTTTATGCTAATCTCTTGCATATGCTGAGGCATTGAATTTTGTAACACCTACCATTCTCCAGAACTATGATACTTTCCTCCTAGGACTGAAACAAGGACTTTCCTCAATTCAAGGATTAATCTTTATGGAAGTATAACTGTCTTTTGAAATCATTTTCTTGTTGCAAAATTGGGGCATCAGATCTTTTGAAAAAGATTCAGACATTTTTTCAAAACACCTGTCCTATTTAGTCAGTGTTTAAAAATTTCACCTGATATGAAAGTCTTGGGCTCAGATCTGGTTTTCTTTAGGGAGATTTTAAACCATACCTCTCAGGAGAGTGTCCTGAATGACAGGCTGCTCTGAGGCTTTGTTTTCATACAGTTTTTCTCCTTATTTAATGCAAAAAACTCTGCCTGCTGAGAAAGGTTGAGACCTGTCTGCTTACAGGCATATGGCTGTATAAGGCAGATGACTGTATAAAGACTACATATAATGCATTTGGAGTTATCATTTTTGCAACATTAAGAACATTTAGTAATATCCAATATACAATATAATTTAACCTATTGCACACTTCTAGGCACAGCTGTGAGGGTCCAGCTACTTTGAAGTGCTTCATCAAAATCCTCAAAAAAGTCTGAGAACGCTGTCACTCATAAATTGTGAGAGGCTCTGTTCATGCAAAACATATTCAAATTGTTATCAAGAGAGGACACTAAAAAGGGACAGAGACCTAAACACAACCATCAAATAAGCACTCCAAGAACAAGAAAATGGTAAGGTCAAGCAAGCACAGTGTTAAAAATGTCTTAGTTAAGCCTCCAGAACTATCATAGAAATGAGATTTCTGCCAGTGTTTGAAATTTTTAAAAAAATTCCTAAGGAAAACTTAAGACAGTTTAGAGAAATTGCTAATTTTGAAATCTGTATAAAATCTTTTTTGATGAAAACAAGAGAAAAAAGGCACAATGATTAAACTTTGAAAGAACCAGCATAAACTGAAAAGGCAAAAGCCCTTGGAGAGCAAGTGTAACAGATGTTAATAATTTGTTTTATCACACTGTTTCACCAGCCAAAACTGGTTGTTCATGTATAAATTGAGTTGTTTTATTGTTACTAATGCATTTAAATTTGAATAATAAATCCTTAGTGTAGGAAAATAACCAAGATTGGGGAAAATAAGAACATATGGCTTTGCAAAGTTCAGCTCAAAGGCTGGAATATTACAGCAGCTTTGACACTTGCTGCTCTCAAGGAAAGA
>WYDI02033189.1:0-12235 GCA_009867235.2 Psittacus erithacus | reverse complement strand
GGCGGGCGGCCGCGGGGCGGTGGCGGGCCCGGTCTGCGGGCGCAGGTGAGCGGCGTGCAGAAGCAGCGGCGGCTGGCGGCCAACGCGCGGGAGCGGCGGCGGATGCATGGGCTGAACCACGCCTTCGACCAGCTGCGCAATGTCATCCCCTCCTTCAACAACGACAAGAAGCTCTCCAAGTACGAGACGCTACAGATGGCGCAGATCTACATCAGTGCCCTAGCCGAGCTGCTGCACAGCCCCGCAGCCACCCCTGACACCTCCGGCAAAGCCGAGAACCGGGGGGCTCCCTTCGAGCCGCCCTGCCCCGCCGGGGCCGGGCCGCCGCCGGCACCGCCGCCGGGGCTGCCTAGAGCCTCGCCTCCCGGGCACGGCAGGACTCGCTTTCCGCCGCCGCCGGCCGCTGGCGGGTACTCGGTGCAGCTCGATCCGCTGCACTTCCCCTCCTTTGGCGAGGGCGCCCTGATGGGACAGAGAGCCCCTTCCCCCGCCCTACTCATGCCTCAACCCGGGCAGCCGCCGCAGGAGAGGAGCAAAACGTCGCCCCGGTCTCACAGGAGCGACGGGGAGTTCTCGCCCCGCTCCCACTACAGCGACTCGGACGAGGCCAGCTAGGGCCGGGGCGCCGACCCCAGCACCTCCCGGGCGCCCCTCTGGGCACGGACTCCGCCGCGGTGTGGAGCGGCCATCCAGGAGGCATCGGCTGCCTTCGTGCACTGTGAGATGCTCCTGGCTTCTCCCTCCCCCGGCAGCTCCTGGGTTTGTCCGTCCAGGGAAATGGTTGTTAGGGAGTGACTGTGCCCGCCCTGTCTGTCAGGGTTGGTTGGTTTTCTCGTTTTGTTTTCCTTTTTTGTTTCAAGTTTTAGTTACCACTTTTAAAGTTTCTTTTGCCTAGAAGTCGTTGCCGTCCCCTCCTGCCAACACGCCGCCTTGCAGCGCGGAGCCTTACTTGCACCGCCGCCGAGCCGGTGATGCTCAAGGAGAATTTAGTCTGGCCCCGCTGCCGCTGCCCGGCAGACGGCGATGCCGCCGTCCCCCTCCCTGCCAGGACAGCGGTACTGCCCTGAGTCGTATTGCTGTGGAAGCACATGCACACACAAAAATAACACGCAGATAACAAAAGACACAAATAACGCACCGTCGTGTCCTGAAAATAGCGGAGAAAAGATGGATTTTCCTTAGCGCACCACTTCGGCGTCTTTTCGGGGAAACTCCGCGCAAGCACTTTATCAGCGGCTGGAGATGCGATTTCAAGAGGACTGAATGACTGAATGCCAACCCAAGACCGATATTTAATTAAGCCACTTAATCCCAACGCTCTCTTAAAAACGAAAACAGTTTTGTCGTGTCAAACTTTTATGTCCGTTTTACTCTGCTTTTGTGGTAAATAGGAAACGTATTTATTATGGAGTGTTCGCTACTATTTCTGCTTCTCTTAAAAAAACCCAAACCCAAACCCAACCTTTTCTACGACGAGAATCGTTTATTTTCATTTTAGCAAAGCCAGCTGCCATTGTTTTATGTATTTTAATATTTTTCTTTTTTTTTTTTTTTTTTTGAGATCAATAAAAGTGGAAATAAATTTAAAAACACAAAACCAGCCTGGAAGCGCGGTCGGGTTCTGCTTTTCTCCTCGCACGCGCGAAGCTGGGCCGGTGTCAGAACGGGGCGGAGATGCCCTGGCGCAGACTTGCCGCTCCGGTTCCGGCCAAAGGGGCCGTGGGGTCTGTGCCCCGCCGCCTCCCGCACTGTCGGGATCTTGCCCCATGTCCGTCTCGCCGCTCCCGGAGGAGCCGAGGTTATCGCAACAAGTGCCAGGGCTTGGGGCTCTGGACTGTCCCCGCACCGCCGCCGCTCGAGTCCTATCGTTCCCTTCTCCCTCCCTTCCTCGGTCGGGACACGAGCCTGTCGCCCCGCTGAATCTCGTCTGTCCCGCGGGGGTCAGCATAAGCCCTTGGAAAAGGGTTAGGAAAGCCGGCATGGTTTGGGGGACACGCGAGCAGCGCGGTGGGTCCCGTGAGGAGCAGGATGTGGCCCCTGGGCTGGGGTTAAACCCCGGGGGGTGGTGGAGGTGGTGGTGATTCTTTGCCCAGCCCGCCCGTGGCACGGGACCCGGAGCTAAACCGGAGCCGTGGCGGGGTCCCGCTAGGTTCAGCAGGTGACACCAGGGAGGTGGGGATTGTCCAGGCGCGACCGGGAGCGCGCAGTCCCCGCGGGAGCGGAGCCCTTGAGAGCGTCGCTTTCTCCCGCAGAGACAGGGCATCTGCCCCCGGTAACCCCGCGGCTCTCGCCGCTGCCGCTCCCGCCTCATACCTGCCGAAACTGACCCAGCGTGCTGCCCCGTAGGGTGAAAAGGTCACCTTACCCATGGGTAGGGTCGGTTTCCCTCCTAAAACCCACCAGCTTTGTCCAGGTGGGTCACGTTTGGTTTACAGTATTTATTTATGGGCTCTGGGAGCCGGTCTCACTTTACATAGGGAGCACGTGTGGGCTCCTAGCACTGGAGTGATGCGGCGGAGCACAGTATCGCTGGTTTGGGATGTTGTGCTCCAGGCACAGGGCAGCACTCGCTGACCGAAGGTCTTTATCTTCTTCTTTTTCTTTTTAGCACTTCTTTGAAAGAGATACCCCGCCGCATTTCCATGTTAAGGTTCAGCTATAGCGTTTGCATAACAACCGCCTGGCAGCCCCCCTCTCTTCCACTCCGTTAACAAGCTGTAACGTATAGCTGCAGGTTGCTATAATCTCATTAATATTTTGGAAACTTGAATATTGAGTATTTCAGACTGCTCATTCCCCATATGCCGGGCCACTCCCGCTATGCTGGCTGGTTCCTTTCTCTCCATTATGAGCAATTAGCTCCTACCTTCCAAAGTCAGATCCAAGTATCCAAGATACTAGCAAAGGAATCAACTATGTGTTGCAAGCTAAGCATGCTTAATATCTCCCAAACAAACAAAGAGACAACATTTCTTTAAGTAATGAAGATGGATAAATCGCTTTATTGAGCCCACGACAGTGTTTGTTTTGTACAGACCAGCGCAAAGTTTTTTAACAAGAGCGGGGACGCGCTCCAGCCCCTGGAAGGGTTTTCGCCCGCTTTGCTTCGTGGGGTTTTATCGTCTTAAACGGGCTTTTATTTGAAAAGGGCGAGTCAGATGCGCAGTATCCGAGCGTTAAATTTTGGCTGAACGCTAAATATCCTCCGGGGTGTGCGAAACCATCGCAGAGGGGGAGGTCTTTTGGGGAGTGGGGGTCCGCCTTTGTGCGAGGCGCACGGAGGCTCCGCTGCCTTCCGAGCCGCAGCCGCGGGGTCTGGTGCGGGGCTCTGTCTGCCCGGTTCGGCGGCGGCGTTAGCGCGGGGGTTTCGGGGGGCGAGGCGCGGTGGTGCCGGGTTTGCCAGAGCGCATCGCTGGCTTGCAGTTTCCCGGCTGCTGTTTGCTCAACCTCTGGCCTCGGGGAGGGAGGAGGGAGGGAAGGGGGAGAAAGGGTTAAACCCGGAAAGGGGAGACCAGAAAAGAGCAAGGACCACGGAGGAGGGGGTAGGAGGGAGCTGGTCGTGGGGCCAGTGTTTCTTAATTAGAGCGGGGCGGACAATGAGATGGGGCGGACAATGGTGGGGAAGGGGGGCTGGGGGACGGGAGAGAGGGGGATCTGGCCTCGCTCCCGGCCGCGGTGCGCCGTGTCTGGAGCGGAGCACGCGTTGTCAGCTGGTGAGCGCAGCGGCTTTTCAGGCGGCTCCCCAGGGAGCTGCGCGCCCGCGGTGAGCTCCATCGTCACCCCTCCCCTCCATCATCATCATCATCGGCCTCCTCCTCCTCCTCGGCGGCCCCCCACCCCAGCCGAGTACAACAGCCAGCATTCAAGCCCCCTTTCCTCCCTCCTCTCGCACAACAGCAGCGCAGTGGCAGCCACGCCACCTCCCAGCAACCAGCAGCACGCGAGGGCACCGTCGGGGCACCTGAAAGAGTCAAAGCCAAAGAAAGGGAAGACAAAGGAGGAGAAAAGGATACGCAGGAACGGCCTAGCGTGTCTGCTCCGCCAGCGCGGAGAGAGGCAGGCGCCCACCGAGGACGGGCCAGCCCACGCGGAGCCCCGCAAGCACGGGCGCGCACACGCGTGCACACACTCACGGGGGTCCGAGCAGCTGCAGCAGGGACGGAGACATGCAGTCACCCCCCACTTCCTACCGCGCAGGAGCAGGGGGCAGCGCCCCGGCCCCTATCTTCCCCACAGACCCGGGCACCTCCCGGCTGTGGCCCCCCAACAGAGGCGACCCTACCTCTGACACTGCTACCCGTGGGCACCGGCCTCTGTGTCCGTGAGGAGCCCTCCTTGTGTCCCGCACCCCCGTCATATCTGCCCAGGACGTGCCTGTCCCCGGCAGAGGAAAATGCTGGAAAGAGTTGCGAGGCGGCTTGCCCGTGGGTGAGGAGGGGATCCGCATCCCGGCGTAGGGAGCATCCCCTCCGCGGGCAGACCAGCCCCGCGTAGCTCAGGCTGGGCCGCTGAGCGGCCAGTGTACCCCAGGGGCAAGTTGTGCGGCCCTGGCGCTGGCCAAGTGGCTAGGTGTCCACCGGGACCGGGGCCTGAACGGGGGTGCCCCGCTGGCAGCGCTCCAGGAGCCGAGATCTGGCCCCGGAAGGCCATATGCTGCCCTTTCGCCACCCCCCGTTTGACTTGAGGCTGACTCGTCCGAAGCCCTCTTTCCCGAGCTAGTGCCCGGCCAGGAGAGCTGGATGGTGGATGGCCCCCCTTCTCCCGTCGCTGGCCACGTCCAGGTTGCCCGGCGCGGGAGGGCGCAGAGGCCCCTTCTGAAGTGCTATCGAATGGCGCAGGATGCCTTTGGGACCCCGGCCAAGGCGTGTCAAAGGCGGTTTGAGCGGCGAGGCATTTAAACCCTACAATGGGTGGCTTTTTGGCGTGTGTTCCTCTCCCTCCCCGCTTCGGACCGGGAGGAGGGAGAAGGCGCTTTTAGCGAGCTGCTACAGGGATGCGTAGGATACCCCCCCAGCGCCGCAGCCCGGTGCTGCAGCTGGGCGCTTCTCTGCGGGCGCCAGGCTCCCCTGCCGGTTCCCGCTGCCCTCCGACCCCAGCTCGGTTTAACCGAGGATGCTCGGGGTGTGTGTGAGGGGTGTCGACCCGCCGCACCTTCTTCAGCACGGCGGGTACCGGGGCTGGAGATGGGACCTTGTGCCAAGATGGGGATGAGCTCTGTAGCGCTGCCAGGGAAAGCGAGATTTGGGAGAGGGAGAGCAAATCCTCTCCGCTTATGAAGAGATTTCGTATTTCACCCCAACTGGTTTCCCTGTTCTCCCTCACCCTCCCTCCTTCCCCCGATTCTCCCCTCTCGTTATCTCCCCTCTGCTCCAGTCTTCTCTTTCTTTCCCGATCCCTTTTTGGGAGACCCCTGCTCTCTCGCTCTTATAACGGGGCAGCAGCCCCGCAGAGGCGCGCTGCTGCCGCCGGGATGCCCGGGAGAGCGGCGGGCGAGTGGGGCCGCTGCACTTTTATGGGGCGGTTAATCAACTGCACATCAGCGAGACAGCGCATCAGCCCATCTGCTTAATATATATTCAGGAGGGCTCCAGCCCTTTTGAAGTCTAATTTCTTCCCCGGGAGAACGCTCCGGGTAATTTACCATCGTTTCACAGGCAGGGCAGCCAGCGGGTTAACCTTTTCCCCAAGCGCTGCCGCTGCGCGTTTTCCTCCCGAGCGAGCAGTTTTTAATGCCTCGTTGCCTCACCGCGAGCTTGTGAAAGTGCCTCTTAAACGGTACGTGACTCGCTGAAACAAGACACCCAGCCCACCGGCACGGTGTTCGAAAGATCAGTTTGGGACAAGCAAAAGCTCTCGATCCCACTGGCCCTGCACATATCATTTCACCTCCATCTATTCGCTAATACTTTTATGTTTCAAGTTCTTTGGGTTTGGGTGGTTTTTTTTCGTTCCCAACCAATGCTCAGCAATGCACTTTTTTACCCAGAGGCAGAAGCAAGAGGTGCATAGGGTGGCAAGCGAGCAGCGCATCACACATGCCCTTGCCAGGAGGTGAAGGAGGAATCCCTCTTGACGGGCTTCCCGGAGCTGCGGGACCCTGCCATCACTGCCGATGACGGCTGTGCTGGCTTTACCCCGCCCGGGGGGTGCCCGGTCCCTCTACCCCACCAGGCGCTGATCCGTGCGGGCGCAGCCTGCTCCCAGTCCCCGGGAACCTCGGGGACGCATCCCAAAAGAGGCTCATCGGAGCTCCCGGAGCTCCGGGCAAGGCGTTTCACTGTGCGAGTGTTTGAACTGGCACTGCCAAGCCAGGAGGCAGATGCACTGGCGAAGCACTTCACTACCGCACGGCCCCCTCACAGGTGTAAAGTCTTCTAGTTCAAGGGATACTTTTGAAACAAGCCTGAGGCCGTTTAGCGACATCACCTGCTTGCTATAAAACCCCACAGCAATGCTCAGGGACCTGTGCGGGAGCCATCGCCGTGTTCTCAGTTCTTCACCTGCACCTCGCTTATCTACTGTCAATATTTTCATCCTGCCCGAGGAGAGATCCTGCTCCTCCCAGCTCCGCGGCGGCATCCGCGGCCAGCAGCTATGTCCCGGTTTCCCGCCGCTCCCCCGGCACCGGGCAGAGGCAGCCACCGCTTCTTCTTGCGAGCAGTGCGAGGAGGCTGGCTTTTATATTTAGCTAGCTCTTTATTAAATCCTCCAGCCCAGTTTCTGAAAGCGCCGTGCGCGGTAACGTGTCCTGCAACACCTTTCATCTGAAGCACCCTTTTTAAAAAAGGGTCTGTGTGGTCGTGCATTACTCTGGTTTTTTACCATAGAAAGGCCAGTCCTTTTGCCGAAGCGTTTTGCAGGGAGACCTTCAGCTGGAGTGCTGCTGGTTTGCACTGAAGCTGGATGAGGCTGCCCCAGGGCAAGAGCTGGGAGCCGAGGGAACAGGGATGAATCCCTGTCAGCGGCAGCAGGGCCCTTCTGCACTCCATCTTAAAAAAAACTGTGAAAAGCAGGATAAGTACTTCCGTACAGCTGGATTTCTTTGTATTTCTGTTGCTGTCGGCAAAAGATTCACCTTAATGTATCACATACTCTTTTGTTGTTATTTTTCTCATGCAAGGACTAATGAACTGAACTAAGGGCCAGTGTTATATGAAGGTCCTCTAAAATGCTGACTCTCAGCAAGCCATGATGATGTGTAGGATGACTGTACTATGTACTCAACACTACAGAAATAGTAGAGTTGAGAGCTTGACTAATGCTGATAGAGGTGCTGCTTATACAGTACTCAGTCTCTAAGCCGCTCTTCAGTGTCCTGGGGAGGTATTAGGCCTGTCTGTGGAGAAGAATCTGAGGCTAAGCAATATTTATTGACTTGCTGAGGATGACAGAAGCCCAGAGCCAAGGCAAGGCACAAGTGCAGGCTTTGTGCCACTGCTGCCTTCTTGTACCATATGCTTTCTTCCAGTAACTTCAGAACCATTTCCAGTTGCAAGACTTGGTTCAAAGCAAAAGATACTCAGTTTGGGGCTGGCTTTTCACCAGTGGAGAAATCGTTCATGATACCCCTTGATAGGGTCATCCTCTCCCAACACCCAGGGAAACAAGATGCAGAGCAGATGCCTTGTCCCAGGTGTAGCCTGTTATTTAGGGTAGGTTGGAGAGTGGGAGAGGTGGAGTTTTCTGTTGCAGGGTAAAGCTGAGCAACACCTTGGAAGGATGGCAACTGGGTGCAGGTTTCTGCCAGCGTAATCATTCTCTTGACGCATAGGTTGTGCCCTTGTTAAGTTTGATGAAGAGTACCTGGAGGTTAAACAGCTGAAAGTGGGATGCACAAATTGCTCCTGTTCAAGCTTCCTCTCTGGTGTGAGCGAAAGTGTGGGCCTGAGGTAGTTTTCCTTACTTTCTATGTGACAAGGTAAGGTATAGTGTGATGTGCAGCTCATGGAGTACTCATCAGCCTTGGTCACTTCTCAGGTAGGAAGAATATATGTTCTTATTCTGAAATTGCTGGTGTTGCAATGTTTGTAGTGAAGCTGTGATCAATCCAGTCAGACTTGCATTGTTGTCTTGCACCACTTACCAGAATATCTTGCAAAAATACTCTCACAGTAGACTTACATATGAATTTTTTCTGGTCATGAAGACTTCTGGATGAAGTCAGTTATACTTCTATTACTTGGCTAGTGAAACATCCAAATAACCCTCTTCTCTACCTTGCAGTTAGGTGACTTTCTTTCTGCATTGCAATATATCCTGAAAGCTTTTTGTTTAAAAAGGTTTGAATAACTGAAGCCTGGTGCTATAAGAGTGGAAACTGGGACACAGAGCTCTGAATTACCATCTCCTGTTAAGAAGGGTAGTAAAAGCTCAGAAGCATTGCTGGCTGTAACTTTGGAGCAAGCAAGTAATGGGATTGCTTCACTTGGCTGCTGCTGCTGCTGCTTGTGACTGTTGACTCCATCCCTGACACCCACAGAGAACTGGAGTAAGCAGCATTCAAACCTGAGGCTGAAGGAGTGATGCATATTATAAGGAAAGGCAGTTTTAATTGGTTTCACTGGCTGCCCCTGCAAAGGCTGGTAGGTGTTATTGTAATGACCTCACTTCTCAGCTAGTCTGCTTTGGGGCTGTGAAGACTCTGTGCTGCGGTTTTAATGGCAATTTCACAACCTTGACCTGCAGGTCTGCGTTGCTCCAGGGGCTGGGTCATGGGCTGGTGTGACTTAAGCTGTTATGAGGAGCTGGCAGCATGTTAGGGAGCTCTAGTGCTGTCACATACCTGCACTGTGAGGCTTGGGTGATACCCCAGGGTGTAGCCACAGGTATCCCTAGGGCTGCATCTGTGACACCTCTGCAGCTGGAGCTTGTGGTGGCAGCCACCAAGAACAACTTCCCCAGTGCTGGAGGGTCCCTGGCTGCACCTGTGTGTGGCTATGCAGCCACAAGGGTGTGTGTAGAGGGGCACTAAGCCCTATTTATTCCTGGAGAATACTTCTATCTTTGGTTTCCTTTTGTTTTCCAAGTAATCCGAAAGAGTAAGTAGATGAGAATCATCCTGGCCCAACTGAAAACAGCGGGTCAAAAATTACCATAGAGAATCTGTGGTCATAATTGTAAGCGTCCTTAAAAGAAGGAGCAAGAAAAGTTATTCCCAGAAATAGAAACAAGAAACATGAAAGTATCTAAAGCTAGGCTTTTCGTTTTCAAAAGTTGCTGAATGTTCAGAGGGGTTTATCTCTTACTCACTTGAATGCTGAAGTGATGCCTCTGGGTGCATTTTGCAGTTGTATTTATAATCCCTGCACACCTTGACAACACTGGTGGAGGTGGTGTAGGGACTTGACTTGGAGTTTCCTGAAATAGATGGTGGGGCAGCATCAGGGTCTGTGCAGAGGGTTGGCAGGGGAGACCTTCGGAGTCTGCAGGAAATACTGGGAACAAATAGCTGGTTTGTATTTCCTCAAATGGTAAGATGAAGCATAGTGGTTCGATAATTAAATGCATTTTTGCGTTTTGGTTAATTTGTTTTGAAGAGACTGGCTTTTTGGTGAAACTACTTGAGTGTTAACCTTGTTGGACAGAAAATGGATTCTCTCAGAAAAGTATTCAGTTGGAGCAAGAATCGTTATATTTTACTAATGGGCAACATCAGATACCTTCATCAGCTTTCAGTATTTTCATTTCTTCCTCCGACTTCAGTTTCAGGTTTTGATAATACTTTACTGATTTCTATGACATGTCAGCATCTGGCCCCTACTAAGCGGTTTAAAGATACCAGCTCTACTTTAGTGGCTTTTTGAAAAGTCATTGGAAAAAGTGCAGTGTCAGCAGATCCGTTTCAGCTTTTCCTTTGCTGAGATTTCCCTTCAGCATCACATTATCTGGGGAAAATAGGTGTTAATGAAGACCATTCTTCAGAAACACTAGGTTACAAAATCGGTGCTAGGAAATTGCTGTGTTGAGGGAGGGAACAGTGTGCCCAAAATGTAAACCTGTGAGGGGTCACAGTTTCTTTTTCCACAGAGTCAATCTGCAGGAAATATAGTCTGCCCGAACAAAAGTGTGTTTAACTAAGCTTTTGTATTGTAAATAGTAGGACGCAGTGATGTTTAACAAAATAACCTTTGAAGTTGCTCTTTAAGCTACTCTTTAGATTAACTTAAAATTTTAGGTTTACACACCCTGCAATAAACTTTATCATTAACGTTTTATGGCAACTGAACTTCACGGCTCTTGCGCCCGCCTAATAATAACTGCCGCGATAACTGCCTCGAGGCAGGTGTTCCGAAGGATGCCCCGGAGCAGCAGCAGCGCCAGCGGGAAGCCTGGCTGGGGCCTTACGCCCTTTAGGGTCAGCGCCCGCCGGGCCCCCGCTGCCGCCCGGGGCAGGCGCTCCGCTTCCCGGTACGGACGCCGGTGGCAGCGCCGCTGGAGCCTTTGCCGGAAAGGATGCTTCCTGCAGCGGTTGCTCTGCCCGGGGCCGCCACCTAAGCGCCACCGGAGTGGCTCCAGTCGGTCCCCGTCCTGGTCTCCGCTCCCCACGTCGCAGCCGCCTCCCCAGGGCTGGGCCGTGCGGCGGGCTCTGTCCATGGTAGCGCCCTGCTACCATACTCCCGTGCTGCGGCTCCACAGACCCTTTGGGGGATTGTGATGCCTTTCCTTTCTTCCCTCCTTTCCTTTCCTCCCTCCTTTTCTCCACTTATCCCTGACTGACCCCAGTTTTGTTCTCCCAGTTTAGTCCCTTCCTGCTAATACCAACCCCTACAAAAATCTCCACCAAAACACCCCAGCTAAAACCTTTTCACCCTGCCCTGCTCAATGCAGTGTGTATGTTTTAATCTGTATAGCATCCATAGCCGTAAGACCACAGTAATATGTGAAATGTGAAGATTGGTTCATTACACAAGTAATACAGTAGTAATTTCTTCTGGGGTCTACAGATTCTTTTTTGTATAAACTGTGCAAGATGATTTTCTTTATGATACATACAACTGAAAACAGACAATACTGATCCAATCTCAAATTATGAGCTTTAATGGAAACAAAATATTGAAGAAAAATGCTCAGAATGAAATGTACAAAGAAAAAATTCTTACCATACTGTTCTAAGAATCAGTCTTAAGACTGTTGAGTCTTCAGGAATGCTGTCCATCGAGAAATCTGTGGTTTGGTGATTTAATTTAACACTACTGTTAATCTAAAGAAAAGTAAAATGTCAGAGTAAATCCCTTGGGCTGCTGAGTGGATGATCTTTGTCATATACATGAGAGATACAAGGACTGGACAGGATGAGTGACTGTAGTAAGTAATTATTTGTGTGTGGTATGAACCATATTTTCAGAGTACAGAGCTGACAGACCCAGTGTGTCAAGATAAAATTCAGTGCACACACCCCAGACTAAAAGAAGAGCATGTATTTGAAATCACTGGAAGTCTCTCTTTGCTCTTCTTTGCTAGCTGATATGACACAACAGCTCTCCTAAATTCAGTTAGGAGACATGAGCAGGGCACAAATCAAGGGACAGACTGTTTCAGTGTCCCCATGTCTAGCTCTGGCATGCCACACTGCCCTGGCAGGGGTAAGCTATGGAGCTACACTCATGGTCTTTACACTCTTCCTCCTTTTCTCATCAGTCTCTTAAGCCTCAATGAAGGATGCAACTGGCCAAAGCAAGGTAAATTTTTTTGCCCCAAATATCACCCACAATTTTTGCGTAACTTGATCCTTCTTTGAAGTTCTCAACATTTGAGGTCTTGGTCTTTTAAAAACTTATTAGCTTAATTTAACACAAGGAAGCAATCTCTCTCCGGAGCTCATAGTCTCTGGTCCTTCTCTGTTTACACAGCCCAAGTAGATTTATACTGGCAGGTTCCTCTCCCTGAATTGCCTCTGTGTAGGGAGAATCCCATTAGTTTGTGGCTGGCTGGAGAAGATCTGTTTCCTTCTGCGTTGGTTTTGTCTCCGGGATGCTAACCTGTCCTCTGCTGTGGCAGGGTCTCTCTCTGAGAAGCAAACAGGATGAAAAACTGTAGGAGATTGGTAAATTGTGTGGGGAAAAGAAGTAAGATGGAGACATGGAGGCTTATTGCTGGTTGAAATGAACCCAAAATATAGTAAAAGCAAAGACTAAAAAAACCTAGTTCCTGCAGAACTATTGTTGTGGTTTAAGCTTAGTCGTAAATTAGACAAAGCATGTAGCCTGCTTGTTTTCTCCCCACAACCTGTCCTTCC